>VOQJ01042477.1:0-11568 GCA_015052665.1 Apistogramma diplotaenia | reverse complement strand
AACCATTTGGGGTCATTTTGTACCCCAGAGGACACAAGGAGTATGGGAATCGGGAGGACATTACGAGGGTTAAGTCATGGTTTGGCCACTATACTGACTCACTCATCCACTTCTCAACTTTCAGAACTATTGTATTTAAGGTGGAGCAAATGTCAGCAGATTTATATATACACATATTAAATATACCTCCGTTAACCACCCTCTGGTCGGCTCCAGTGCTGGGACTGTAGTCGTGGGGTCCTGGTCGAGGAGTTGGGGGTCCACCTGAGCTCTGACCAAGGCGAGGTGAATTCTGACGCCCTGGCCCCCACGACATTGCCTCCCTGTTCCTCTGACCAGGAGGAATGTACTTGTTCTCTCTACACAATACACACACACACATGCTTAACTTAGCAATAATTAAGATGAGCAATTAATTGTAAACTGTATTACATTCCAGTAAGTACTTCTCATCAGCTAAAATGAGCTTTTCCCTCCTTGTATTTATTTATTTTTTTATTACCAGCTAAGTATTTGTTCTGGAAGCATCTGCCATCCACTTATTCAATGTGCTGGAACTACTTTGTCTCCCTTTAGGGCTTAAATATGCCTCGCAAGCCAGTCAGTTTTTCTACTGCAGGCCCACAGTGTATGTGAACATGAGTGGTGCTTGATGTAGCAGTATAACAAATACAAAAAGGTAATAAATTAAAGGAAAAATAAATAAAGGGACTTCCAAAAGCAGTTTCTATGGTACTGGATTTTAATCTGTTCACACAGCTGTCTGGCTACATAGAGGGAAAGCGCAGGCAAAGCCAAGGGTTGATTTAAAAGTGGATATTAATGGGAAAAGGAATAATAGAGTTTTCTATGAAGCAGAAGAAGCGCATCATAGTGGACCATTTTAAAAGGTTTTTTAACACTCAAGTTTGAATTTCTTTGTGTATTCTGACTGCTCTTCACTGCCAGGGGCAGGCCAAATGAGCAAAACCAGCATAAACTACAGTAGCAGCTTTATTACATTTCGTCCATGTGACAGTACACAGCTACAGCACAGAGTATGGTGCCAAGGCATTAAAGGCTTCACGTTCCTCAGCAAACTATTTTGCACTGAAAACACACATTTTTAATCTTCCTCTTATTTTCTTATAACAATAAATGTGTTAGTAATGTGCACTCTAACAAATCCAGAAAATGTATCAAGATGCAATGAAAACTGAAAAAACCTAAATCTGAACCTGCTAACGACAATTCTATTTACAAAACTGCAAAGTATACACCAATACTGCTCGCAGGAACTATTTTATTAATTAAAAAAAAAAAAAACATATCCTGGCCTCACCTGCCAAGTGTGTGAGTCTCCCTTTCCCCTCGCACAACAGCAGTGTATTTTTCCTCATCGGTGCGTTCATCGTTCTCCAGAGCTACGCGGGCCTTGTATGTGGCGCTAGCCTCAATCTCCTCTGCCAGCTGGGCAGCACGCGCCTCCCTCTTCAGGAACTCTTCTGAGTTGTCCCTCTCTAAGGGTACCCTGGGAAATAAGCTCGGGTCAGACAAAACGTAACACAGGAAAGCCTGGTTTTGTTGTCGAAACGTTAAAAATTATGTTGAGAACATGTGAAAAGAAGCTTACGTATATGTGGAGAGGCTGCTGTCATATGTAGACAAGACTCCATATTTCTCCTCGTTGTACTTGAACATGTCATTGGGATCCCACCCATTAGACTGATATATAAACAGAGTAGCAGAGAGACAATATGACAATTAGTCTGTAAACAAATTACAATTCTTTGGATAACATGAAAACCTCTGAATCATATGAAAGCCTGCAAAGGTTTAATGCTATATATGGCAAGTGTAGCATCAGCATGTTTCTGATGTGACAGTTTTCTCACCACATCTGTATCCAAAGACTCAAAGCTATCAGAGTTGTGAGTCTCTCCCCCATCCCAGGGCTCTAGATCTTTCTCTTTGTGCTCGCCATTGATCCGACCGCTCACTGCTGCATCTGTGAAGTTGTCTGCAATATGGAGAGAAGAATACATATTTATGTACTGCATGGTGCCACTCGCACGCACACAACAATATAGGGTCAACATGGCTACACTCTCAATGCTTAGAAAAGAAAACGCTCAAGCCTCAAGAGCCTCTGCCAGAGGCTCTCACAGCAAAGGTTCAGACAGACACACCCACTCACATCCAAACACAGGTACAACTGGATCAGGGGAAATAAAAAACAAAACAAAACAAAACAAAACAGGAGCCCTTTGTTGAGCCAACATAGGTGAGGCTAAGAGAAAAACAAAATCTGGAAGTGTGAGCAAGACTACGAGTATTGTGAAGAAAGGGATAGCACTGAATCACTATCATAGCTTGTAGCATAATGCACTCATATCCAAGTGTTTCATTATGGTCAGTTGGCTAACATTTAATCTGAAATTAAAGCTAGCTATAAGAGTGTCTACAATCACAGACTTTTACCCCATTAAGAATCACCATAGCAACATTTTGAAACTGAATATATTATTAATAAAAACTTACTCTAGGCTAATGGAGTTCCCTTCTTTCAGGATGTTCTGTGTATATGTATGTATGCATGTATACATCTCTCTCTCTAAATGTATGGAATACATTGGCGCAACAAACTTGCCAGGTTTGATCACAAACAACCCCCAAATATGTTTGAAAGGAAGTTATGGTCTCATGTTAGTCCAAGTCTTCTCTCACATTCACAGATCTGGCACCAATGGACTGTGCACAAAGCATACCGGCCACCTGGAGTTGCAGACATCCCAACTCGTCTCACAATGCAAAAGGGCATTTAAGCATTTTAGGCACAGAGCAAGTTCAGAAACACAGTGACACCATACAGACAGCCAACAGGCCGGGTTTATAGTTTTTAGTTGCTGGCATGCTGTGTGCGCAGTGTCCACCAAAAGAATTATACAAGGAAAATTTACAAATCAAATGTGGGAATAGTGAGGGGTAAGCAAACATGCATTTAGACTGCAGTTAATTACATGACCTCAAAGCACTTCGGGGCCAAACAAAATGAAACGTCTCGGAATGACTACATTTTTTAAAACGATGCTCAGAAAGCAAATGACGTGCGAGAGACCCAAAATGATTTTGAACCAGTTGCTTTCAATGGAATTAAAATTATAACGTTAATAATCTACCATTTAAGTGTGACATGACCCAAACGAGGCAGAGAAAGGTTAAAAAACTTTTTTAAAAAAAGCCTCCAGTACAACCCTGTGTTTAGGAAAACTCATTTAAAAGATAAGCATTAAATAAATAATACACGTAACCTTATATAATAAGTCATTACTGCATGGTTGCCATTGCTGGCTGTTTTTTTCTTCCCTCTCTTTGTTCTATTTTTATGTTTTTAACCATTTCTGTAAAGTGGAACCTTATTAAAACGCTTTATAAAGTTTATTACCAATACTATTATTATTATTATTATTATTATGCAAAGGTCCCAAATGTACTTGGATATGATCCATAATAAAAATCAATTACAACTGATAAATATTGAAAAACAACTCCAAGCATCAGCCTATCTAAACCCCGAATGATTGGCAGGGAACAATTCTTCCACCGAAAGCAACATCCAATCTAAAGACCTGCTGAGAAGATGAGTCAAACTGACCTCCACCACATATCTGATTTTTAGTTTTTGAGTGCATGAAAGCAGTGATCCTCAAATTTTGAGCATCACATTGGAATCAAAATGCAAACACATTAACCAGCAAAGAATCATGCCCAAATCCTCACAAATGTTAGTTTTGATTTATTATAACAGGCTTATCAAACTGGATTTTCTTTAAGTGCATACAGAGATGTGCAAGAGGAGAAAACAGCCATAGATTACCTGTGTCAGAAGAGACTAGGCCATTGGGAAGGAGAGACACACAGATGACAGAGAGTCAGAAGAATGACTGACAGATAAAATGACTGGCGATCACACCAACAGCTGAATTCATACCACACGTATTTAAAAGATGTGGATCAACTAGATGCAAGTTGTCACAGCTTGAGCCTGGGTCTAGCCATGTATAGCACACTCCTCACATCGCTTAATTTCAGCTGTTAAATCATTGAAAAAAAAAGTAGGGGGAGCGTCTTAGTAAGCATACTAACAATGGCACTTTAGGCGAGCTGTCTTTCTGCATAAATTTCAGTCGCTTCACACGTTGTTAAAACAGTGAGATTTTAGAGGTTGCATGGGGCAAAACCCTCACACCTTTACATTTTCACATAATAAAAATCTCCCACACAGAGTCCACTATCGTTCAAAGGAGAATTACATGAGCACACATGAATTACATGAAGCAGGCTCCTTCAGCCTTTATTGAGTGTCCTTGTTGCACTAGGGCAACCTTTAGACCAATCGATGGATCAAATTAGTCTTCAATGACTGGCCACTCTGAGCAGGCACACAAGATTTAACTCACAGCAAAGCCTCTGTAACAGCAAGATAAAGAATAGACTGAGAAAGTTAATAAATTGTATGCACTGATGGGTATTCACTCTGGCATGTTTTTTTAATATTACTTTTGTATGTGAACATGAAAAGTGTGGCAAACCCACCAAGTTACATGATACATGGTCCATGAGTTTTCAGCATGCACAAGATTAATGACTGCAGTATATGCAACCAGCTGATCTCAATAAAATTAAATAAATAAATAAAAATACAACCAAAGTACCTTTCCTGGCAAAATTTAGGTCCACATCTTTGAAGGTCACAACTACAACATCGGAGGCCTTGAAAATGATGCTTTCCACAATATCTTCTTTCCTGGGCCCTGTGCTCGGTTCTGTGCTCTTTCGGTGAGCTGCATCCAGCACCAGGTCACACTGGGAGAGGAAATTATGTTGAACTTGATTAAAATTTTGAAATAAATGACAAACTCTGCACACAGAAGACTGGGACAAAGCACTCTTTCATTCCAAATCATATTCCACAGTACCTAGAGAAACAAAACACTTTAAACAATGTCAAGAATAATACTAAGACTAATATTACTATTAAATATCAAATAATCGGTTTCAACAACTAGTATCATATGGAAGAAAAATTAAATAAGTCCTGCAACCAAACAATACAGTGTTTTCTAAGAAATTATGTACAGAGAGGCAAGGAGTGAACACAGCAACGTGAATATTTCAGCATGTTTGACTTGCACACCCTGCGGTAATAAAAGCCAAATGTGAATTTCTTTTCTTATCTCAAAACAAAGTGCTGTTTGCCTCTCTGAGTACACCAAATTCAAAGTCTTTTGATATCCTGCCAACCTTATTCCCATTTCAGTTGCAAAACCTTATAAGAGGAGGGAAACACAAAATTCATAAATATCAAAGTGTAAAAACATACAATGACATATGTTACAGACATTTCATCAGCCGAGCTCGACTAAGTGAACTAAATTTTAGCCTCTTCCACCAGTCAAGCTGAGCTGTTCAGTTATACAAAATATATTTTCTCCAGGAAAAAAAAAAAAAATTGGAAATAATGTAACCTAAATGGGAAGCTGAAGGCCCACTTCCCAGAAAAGGCAGTCCAGGTCTAAACTACCTTAGGCCTGAAACTACTACTTAGTGCTAGCAAGGCTCTATCACAGTTAAGCTTAATCATACCCAGCTAGTGAGACAGTAACAGATTTATCTCCATATTAGCACCATTAAGAATATCATACTATGCATAATCCTTACCTCTGGACCGTATGTCTTAAATACTCCTTCATAGATAGCTCCATTTTTCACTTTGAGCTCACACTTGGTCCCCTACAAATAAAGAGGCTTGATGTTATTCATAGACACGCCATTCAGTAAAAAGTACTGGTGTTAATTTACATGTTCAAAAAGTTCAGAAACCCATTCTTCTGCCAGGCAGACCAATGATTAATCAATCACTGGTTTCCTTTCATGCAACCAGCTGTCCGTACAAACAGGCTTTGTTTAGTGCTGTGTAAACATTTTGAAGAGACAGCATTTGGTAAAACAGACTGCGGTAAATACTGATGTTACTAATTCGCTTAGAGTAAGCATGATTCATATGGCTGCTTCATCCAAGGAATTTTGCTACTATGCATATCCTTATAACCATTACACACAGGAAAACACAGTAGATATGCCAAAAACGTAACGAGGCAGGCACACAGTAAACGTACCACCACTGAAGTCAAGACATGGACCATCCTCATATTTGCATATACACCATTGAATATGACCTAAAGAAAAAGATACAATTAATTTCTGATGGTGCAATTCTGCCGGGGAAAAATATTCTAAATAATGTCTCACCACTATACCAATACATTGGTAAAAGTCATATGCGAACACTAGATTTATGCTTTCTCTTGAGATTAAAATACTTTAAAAACATGACTTGATGATTCAAATTACTTCTTACAAAAAAAAAGAGGCATTAATGCACTGTGAGGGTTTTTCCTGCATATGAAAAATACTGGTGCCCACCAATGAGATTCTGGCATTCCACAAAAAAAGGAGGAAAAAAAATCCAACAACAAACAAGTTTCTGTCACTTTTTAAAAATATGCAGTTTCATTTACTCAAGTTTGAATGCATTTCTTGTTTCTGAAAAGTCCAGAAAACAACAGGACATTAAGATTCTGTTAAGGTAACAATTTTTGAACAGGAGCGCTTTTCTTTTATGTATAGCCTACTTCTGATGCCACAGATGCTTTGGTTTGGTTATTTTTAAAAGCACACTGTATATGAGAATTAACAGATTACTTACTGCTGCTGGACCTTTCCCACTATGTCTCCCCCTGAACAAAAAGAACGATTGCATTTAGATTAAGTTGTTGTCAACATCACCATCAAAAGTAACATTTTTTATATAGTAAGAAACTGATATGGACAACTGGATAAAATAAATTTTAAGAGGCAGTAGTTAAAATGATAAAGAACTGCAGTGGGAGATAATATCAACACATGCTATATAATTTGATCAAATGATAGATTCTAAAATATATATTCAGAGCATACTGTAACCCTCTGTGTACTGCAGACACTTGTGCCAAACTACAGAGATGTGGGTTTAATATCTGAGGAGCTTATATTGATGCTTACTGAGATTACTAGGTGTCAATACCTTTAAAGCAGTCTTATGAAATCTAATTTCCACATTCATTTATAGGATCAATGCTTCTCAAAGTGAAATAATTGAGTTGATCAAGTATGAGATTTAGTAGCACATGCTACCACTTCCAGCTGTGGAGACTCACACGCAGTCACCCATGATCGCTTTATTTGTTTTCATTCTGGCCACTGAATCCACAATTACAACTGAAATGGTCTTGCAGATCACATTTGTATGCAGCATAAAATCTGAAATATCCAACAGTCTCCACAATATTTTACTTGTTATAATAATGTTTCTGGAGCAACCTGGCCAAACACTCAGCAGCTAACATTATACCCAGGCATGTCCTAAAATGCACCTTGTTTAGCAGCTGGCACATAACCAACCATTCAATGTAAGCAATAGCCACTAACCCCTATATCCCTTGCAGTAAATCAGCACTAGGCTTACTAAAACAAACTTATCCGTGCCATTTTGAGCTGTAATGTGCAGATAATGTGCGCATGGATATAAACTGGTCCAGTATCTTCATGATGAATCCTACGCAATGAATGGGGCGTGCTGTCCTAGTGACCGGTGAACAGCAACCTGACCACCAAAAATCACAGCATGCACGCTGTTCCTGCACTGACAGCGTGCTTTATCTTCATCTTGTTACGACGTGTGCGGAGAAAGTCATGCCTCAAGGACAATATTTTTCACGAACAGCAATGGCAACGTCAAGGTTGAAAGCCAGTCGGTCTGTAATCCCCCTTCTCCTCCTCCTCACCCCCTTTTCCACACCCGCCCCTTTCTTCCGAGCGCCCACACGCTTTATAACCATTTCCTGGCAACCCCGTTGCAGCAATGTTGCGGTAACGTACCACGCTACATGGCAATCCAAAGACAACAAACGCAGCTGCGTGTGTGTCCCGTTAGCCAGCCGTTACAACACCGAAATGCAAGCATGGACTGTCAATCGGCTAATTAACGCTAGCTGAATTGGCTTCAAGCTGAGAGTAAACTGATATCAGCAACTTGGCAAACAGCGTCACTACTACTACACACATGTGGAGAAAGATAATTGCCCACCCAGACATGTATTTATGCAAAATCAGCCTCCCGGTAGTATGTTTTATTTAACGTGCTAGAGTAGGTAATGTCACGTCGAAAGTTGCAACAGCACAGGACCAACCCGACAGGCAGGCCTCACTAGCTGAACTGCATAACTGGGTGACCAACACGTCGCAAGGCCCGCACAACGTTCTTAAACACGCACTAGTTTTGGACCACTTAACAGGAATGTCATCTCTCACAACAGCTACCGTTTCGCAATGACTGTGCTCGAGCATCGAAAACCCGTCAAATCAACTCTCCTTTCTGTGTTTTTGCTTTGCTATGTTAACGTTTTAATATCACATACCTGCCCAGATTCTGTCTTCCCCCGCCGCTTCCTCCGGCACCGGAGGCGGCGGCGGCGGCACCAGCGGTGCTGCCACCGCCGGGCTTGCTGCGATTTCCACCGGCCTTCATTGACATGGTGATCCCATAAAAGACAGCGTCTTTAATCGACCAGTTTCACGCCGCAATTTCTCGAAGCTGAGACAGTGTGTGGTTGTGCGGCACCTCGCTAACGTTGAGGAATCCGAAGACTTAGCTTAGCCAGCTGGCTAAAGTAAGCGTGCCTGTTCAGGAGGATGCTTTGCTAAGCAGCTAGCGTAGCTAACAGTTGCGAGCTAAATTAACGACCTGTACAATTCCTATTAAAACTGAAAAAAATAATATTTAAAAAAGACAAAACACTCCAGCAACCTTTCCAAAAATTAACATGTATGTTACGCCTCTTGTCAATTTGTTATATAATTATTATCTGAAAATCGGGTTTGCAGCTATCTCGGATTCTTTCCGTTGCTAACAGCGAAAAGACCAAAACAGTCTGAAAGGGGGACAAAAACAGCGGAGGGATATGAGAGGCGTAACGGCTCACAACACTTCACTCCATGTTTTTATACACTGTGTTATTTGGCAACTATTAATCCTCTAAACAGGTACACTTGGTCATTTTTAACCTAAGCCACCAATGCAAACACACATACACGTTTATTTCAAAGGCGATACAGTTACATCATGGGACTATTTTCAGGAAGTCCGCAAATTTTCAATTACTATGTAGTGCTATCCACGTGAGCCGGCGAACGCACTACTAACATACACCACACACACGGCGGGTGTGGGCATAGTGATGGCTCGAACTACTGCAGCATGACAATTTGCAATTAGCAGGATCAGTGCGATCAGTTTGGTATTTTCCGATTTTTTGTTGGTTACCATTGTAACTTCCACAGTCCTGATATGCCTGATATGGATAAGACTTGTATGGAGCTGCAGAGTGAATAAATAGGATTTCAGTCTAGAAAACTAAGCTAAAACTAGAAAATGTTTTCTGAAATAACAATTAAAATAAATAAATGGACCAACACTCAGAAAACTTCCTAGTAAGCCTCAGGGGTGTGTCTAGAAGGGGGACCTGGGACCCACCCACACACATACATGCAAGTACACTCGCACAAAAGACAAAGGATACACATAAGTTATTGCACTTTATCATTGCGCTTTGTACTACTCTATACTATTTATTTTAAAGCTTTACTTATTTAACCCCGCTTATCTGTCATGGGGCAGTTACTTATTTAGAAAATGATGTTATAAAGTCATTGATCTATGATAATGTGATTCACACATCAGTCAATCAACGATAATGTTCCAATAATTTACTTTTACAATAATGTATATATTTTGATTATAAAATCTGTGAACTAGTAATTAAGTAAGTAATGAACTAATTATATAAGATTAAAAATTTTACTTGAGTCTAAATACAAACCCCCACCCCTTTGGAAAGCACTTGTTCTTGTGCAGCACCTCTTTACAGATTATAAATCTGGAATAGGAGCCAAGGCTGCACATGAGTCTGAAAATTGTTTTATACACCAATATTTTTTTTAATACCCACCATATCAAACATGGTGGAGGCATTGCCAGGGCACGAGCATGTACGGCTTGTTGTGGAACATAGCAGTTTTAATAGGTAACAACGGCCACTTTAATGTTGTAACTGTTAAATGTGAAGCTGAATTAAATTATTTTAAAAATAGTTGGGGAAGATGAATTTACTCCAGTGTTTTGATTAAAACAAGATGTATAAAATAATAATTACCTTCTTTTCACCACACTGTATACTCAGTGCTATTTTTCTTTTGTCGTCATCTTTTGGATTTATTATTGTTGGCAAACAGCTTTCAGGTGCATTACCACCATCCGATCTGGAGTGTGGACTAAAGGTCTGGCATCTCACCACTCTCACAAAATGTAAGGGGGGGGGGGGTACTTTTGCATTTCAACCATAAACAGAGAACTGTTAAGCTCAGCATGACCTTTCTTTAATCTTGTCATAACACCTTAGTCTTTCCTATTTAGTCCTCCACAACGTGCACTCCCAGTTGATGGTTTAGCTAAAAAATAAAAAAAGCTCCTACATCATTGACACCTTACAATTTTCAAAAGGCTTTATATCTTATTCTCATCACTCCCCATAAATCCAGGAACCCACAGGGAGACAACACATTGGGTGAATTCTGAATAATGACTGTAGTATATTAAACAGTGATTCCTCCCTAGATTTAGAAGACTTTTTTTCCAAGTGTTTTTGGCCATAGCAGCTGTTTTGTCAACAGCTGGCTGCTTTCTGCCCTGCGACGTATATGGTCACCTGTTCCACCACTGAGCCACCCTGATTTACCCACCCAGATTTACAAGATTACTACTACCTTCAGATGCATGGGATGATGTTAACTCAGCTTATTAATTTTTATTTTTACCTTGGATAGTCATAAAACAGAATTCATGCTTCTCTTACACACAGGCATAATTTGCTGCACATACTAAAGGACTGTACAGCAGTATAGCTGCTGCAGCAAATGCTCCTGTCTACAGGAAAGAGCAGCACAGATTTCACTGTATGACATTCTAAGGTGAATATAAACCCTAATTACTTGGGTTTTCTGACATTGTTAGAGATAAAGATAACATAAAAGTGTTAAACAAACCAGAATATGTTTTATATTTTAGATTCTTCAAATTAGGCACTTCTTGCTTAGATGACAGCTTTGCACATCTTGGCATTTTCTCAGTCAGCTTTAAGAGGAAGTCACCTGGAATGGCTTTCAGTGAAAAGCGGTGCCTTGTCAAGACTTCTTGTCCTCTCAATGTGTTTGAGACCTTCAGTTGTGTTGTGAAGAGGTAGATTTGGTATACAGTGAATAGCACTATTTGAGTAATGTTCTAATCCACATTATGGCAAGAACTACTCAACTAAGTAAAGGAAAACAACAGTCCACTACTTTAAGAAATGAAGGTCAGTCAAATCTGAAAAAAATTCAAGAACTTTGAAAGTATCCTCAAGTGCAGTCACAAAGACCATCAAACGTTATGAT
>VOQJ01042476.1:47769-60760 GCA_015052665.1 Apistogramma diplotaenia | reverse complement strand
GTTTCATAAATGGTTGATCCCTGGAAGTAAAAAGAAAGTCAGCTGCTTTATTTTTTTTTTTTGGTTTTTCTTTGCAATTTTGTTTCTATTTTTGTAGCTCTTGCCTTTGGGACTGTTATTTATTATAATACTGTGCTAATCAATTAATTATACAAAAATATGGTAACAATATGATAACACCATAAAAGTCTTTTCTAAAGTCTGGCTTCTATCTAGAAAGCAGGGAAAGCCATCATCACGGGTCAAGTGCAGGGTAAACTGTCACCATCGTTCGCCTCACTCTTACTCCCAGCTGTGAAAGATGCAGCATTGTCACAAGCTATGCAGATTTTGGAGGAACAGGGTGGAAACTACCACAATAAATAAATAAAAATGAATGCAGACAAATTTATTAGTGTATAAATCTGCTGAAAGGTGATTCTAATATTTTGCACAGGGAACAATGTGGCATGAAGTGACACTCTTTGTGCACATTGTTAGAAATTTATGGATTAGACCCTGGGTGATGATTAAGAAAAAGTGCTTGCAAGTCTTGTTTGCAGCAGGTTGCTACGATCGCTCGTACTTTGCAAGAAAGATGGCAGCAGAGATGGAAATAAGCATTCAAGTATAATAGGCTTGTCTCTCACACAATAAAATCCAAATGCTTTCTTCTGCATTTTTTTAAAAGATATTCCAAAATGCATTGATGTCCCACACAAACATGTTGCATATTTTATTGGATCTGTCACTCTGCAATGAAATCATGACCCGAATCATCTGTTTTTCAGCAGCAGCTTACGGTCAAGCTCTCGGTTCACAGTCAGATTGCCGTACGTTCACTAATTAGTTTTGGCTTGAAATAATGGTTTTGATAATGCAACAAAATGGCCATCTTGTTTACACTTTGCCCGACTGCCTGATTGCTTCTGTGTCCTGTTCAAATGGATTAATGTTCACCAACTTTACAGAGCTGAGAGATCTCAGTGTTTACATAAATGACTACATGCCCCAAAAGAATTGACAGTGCTGTGAAAATTACCATAAACTCTACCTGCACCTTTAACGCACGTGGTGATCCGAAAACACATGAGCGGTTTGGGCGTAGTCGCCGTGTTACATTGTTCCTCACATACAATATAAACACACTTCTGAAAAACAATTTAAAAACAAGGTCTACTCATTATTTGCAATTTGAGATTTCCATTCACAATCACTTTAATCCCTATTTAACTCATAAGGATGCTGTGAAAAAGCAAATGAATCATTCAAATGTAAAATGCAGGACAACAGTTTGACTGCTCCTTTAATAACCGGCACATTCGCACGACGGTCTGCTGTCTGAGTGCAGCCTCTGGGCTTCCAGCTGCGCGTGAATATGTGCAGCACAGGAACGCCAAACTCTCCCACACAAGTCAATAACTAAAAAGAATATATTTTTTTGCTCCACAGCTACATAACTGACAGGGCTTCATTGAACAACTTCTGAAGCATTGTATTGTTGCCCTCAGCTGGAAAAAGAGCTCCCGTACACAGACGCTCAATCACAGAACAGCACATGCTACAAGATGTATGTCCAGTGAATCTAATCCTAAAGCGATCAAAGGTTATGTGTGTGTGCGCATGTGTGTGTGCATGCAAGCTAGCCTGCTCTCTGTAACCTTAAGCAGCATCTTATTTCTAACACTGCCTAACTATATTACAAGTCTACTCTCCGAGCTTTATGGATCTATTGATAAATTGTCTCCACTTTAATTCTCAGCAGATGTGCCTTGCAGCTGCTGCAACTACATCTCAAAAAAAAAAAAAAAATCATTCCACCCATGGCCAGTGATGTTAGACTGCTGGTGGAGTCACCGGCCCATTGCATCAATTATTCAAGTAAGCCGTGTGTTAGCATCTGTTCCAACGTTCATAGATAGAGAGGATACAAGTTTAGTTGTGATACAATTTGCACTTTAGGTAAGGCAGTGTGGATGCTGCAGAGCCCATCAACACTGTTTAACAGAGATAAAGAGGAAAGGACGTAACAGATGTAGCCATTTGCCACGTATTCTATATTAGTTTTCACATCTTTTTTTTCAGCTGTAACATGTTTTAAGTGAATTCATCTCAAATGATCAGAATGCAAAATTCATGCAAATTTCATAACTCGGAAAATTCAATGTGCAGGTGAGAAGACTGCAAAGGAAGCGCTCTGTATTTCCGAAGAATCGGTGCTGTAAATGTGTTGCATGATGAAATAAAGCCACATTTTAAAGTACATTAATTGGATTTACTTGGCCATTAAAGCACTGCTTTGTGCTCTGGAGAACGAAGTCATTTGGAAATCCTTGCACACAGATTATAAACAGAGTGCAGATTCATAAATTGCTTTTTTTTTTTTCTCTCAGCTGAACCTACATTAGCTCTGTGGACTGTTCTTCTTTGGTGGTGCGGAGGATTGAAGACAGCGCCTGTGCACCCGTTCAGAATGTATTCCAGTGATCAGTTATCATTTTTAGTCTTCCTGAAAACATAAAAATGGAGGCCCTGGTGAATTACTAAATCTCACATCTGTAAGGAAACCACACAGTATCTCTCCTCTCACTTTACAGTGGTCCAGTCTCCCCTCTTGTACTGTATGACTGCTGGAGATATAACACGAGGCACATTTTCAGCATGAAAATTGTCAAGTGTCTTGAAGTTTTTCTAACAAGTCTGGGTAAAAAAAAGGGTCATGAAGACACTGTGAGTCTTATAGAAGGTGTATAGTAAGAGAGAGGAGCCTCAAATGTGTTAATTTGAAACCCTCTGCCATGGTCCCTGTTTTATTAGCTACTTTTGTTGTGTTGTGTTAGTTCCCACGTTAGTCTTGTTATAGATTAATTTCTCACTTTTGTTCCATTTCCTCCTTTGTGATGATTTCCCCGCCCTCACACAGCTCCAGCCTGTGCTTCATTGTCTTAACCTGACTTCTCTCCTGTATCTCGTTTTGCAGTCAGCCCGCAGTGTATTTTCAGTCCTGTCTTTCTCCTGTGTGTTTGCCTCCTCTTTCTGGTGCTTCCTGTGCCCTCTTTTCTGAGTTCTTTAACTGCAGCAGTTAAAACGTTGAATTTCTGTTTGCTGGCACATTGCCGTGGCTACCTGGCCGTGGTTTTAAGTGTTGGGTAAAAAAAAAATTAAATGAAAAGGTGAAATTGCACCATGAAAAGTCACCAATTTAATGTGGTTCCTAGTAATAAAATTCATAGAAAGTTCTTAAAGTTACGAAGTTTTCTACAAAGTTCTCCTTAAGGTTAGGATTAAATCCTTACACAGATACGAATTATTCACAAAATAACTTTTAAGATGCTTAGGAGTTTTGTTTTTTTTTAGGAGTTTCTTAAGCAGAACAAAAACGGTGGAGAGACAAAGAGGGAGCAGGAGAAATACTCCCCAAATGCGGAATGACACTGAGTTAATGAAACGCTACAGATTAGATCATGCAGGGATGATGTTTGTGGTTTCAATCTCATTACATCTCCTACCCTATGCAGTAACTCCATAAAGCCAGAAATGAAAGCGATCACAACGATAAGACACTTGGCAAGTGGAAAAATGCAGCAGCGTAGCAGTAATGATTTAGGTCTGTCACAGCCTTCCATCGGCAGAGTGATCAGTACGGCTCTTTCACATCCACATACTGTGTGTGATTTCATTTCACTCCCACTGGATGTCCACACCTTGCACTCTCACAAAAAGGCCATTCTTGGGCAGAGCGGGCTAGTTGGTGTGTCAGAAAACACATTATTTAGGGAAAATTACCACATAATAAGTGCTCACATCCAAAATTTTGGATATTGTGCCAACACATGACTCCAGAATACTTTCTTTCGGAATTTGGAAATTGAGGTCCTAGAGTCTGCAGGGAGAATGGATGGGGAACAGAATCCATGATCTGGGGTGCAATGTCATGTGTTGGTGTGTTCCACTGTATTTTATCAAGTCAAAAATCAATGTAAATGTCTACAAAGAGATTTACGGAGGCCCTCATGCCTCCATCTGCTGACAAGCTTTGTGGAGATGCTGATTTGTCTTCTCAGCATGACTTAGCACCTGCCCACAGTGCTATTTAATTCAATTCAATTTTTATTTTCATAGCACCAAATCACAACAGGCAGTCGCCTCCAGGTGCATTATACTGCAAGGTAAAGACCCTACAATAATTACCATAATAGCAACTGGTTTGCTGACCATGCTATTATTGTGCTTGACTGGCCAGCCAACTTGCCTGACCTGAATCCCATAATGAATCTGTGGTCTGTAGGGTATTGTCAAGAGGAAGATGACCCAACAATACAAAGAAGGGCCACATTCAAAGCAACCTGGGCTTCAATAACATCTCAGCAGTTACATTTCTGTATTGTAGTCCCCTTTTTTTAACATCTTGTTTTATCCTTTTGATTTGTATAATACTCTAATAATTCAAGATGCTGAATTTATGATTTTGCATGAGCTACAAGATAGAATAAAATATGAGAAAAAGTTCTGAAATATTCCAGTTTACATGTAATGAATGTAGAATAATTAAAAGTTTGCCACGGTGAATAGACGTGCAGGGACTTGGCCAACTCAAGAGAAGCCTTTTACACGGAGAGCTGCAGCTCACACCAAATTAGGTTTGCAAAGTCATAATATCTTATGCAATACTCCACAACATCTGCAAAGCCAGACAAATCCCGGAACATCTCAAGGACAATTACAGCGACAGTGATGAGGATGATAATGAAGACTGTCACTCTCCACAAGCGAGAATCTTAACCCAGAGTGGGCTGCAGTATGGAGCCCGATTCACAAATTTGCATTTTAGGCAAGTTACAAGCTCAGTATTGCCTGAAATGAACATACAGTTTATGATGCATACGTTGAAATGATGCTTGAAGAAAGAGACATGAATACATAATGTCATTTTTATTTATTTATTTTTAGAAGTTTGATTTTAAATGTGTAATACTGCTCTTTTTCTTTTTTACCTCAAGCTCCAAGTTCCTCTCTGTGGGGATTGGTGCTGGAGTAACATGTGGAACCCAGTGAGTCTCTCCAGGGTGAGGGTTCCTCATCAGCAACCATCATGGAGCAGAAAACATGAAAAATATTTTGTCTCCTTCACCAAATACCCCTATGAGGACAGAACTGCCTTTGCAGCCTGATGTAAGAAATGATCTGTTCTGCAGCAGATCCTGATATCATCATAGCTGCTTATTGGTGAATGTAAACCATCGTGATCTATTTTGCATTTCCATCAGCTGAATCATAAAATTGTATGCGTGTATGAGTCTTTGTGTCTTACAGGTGTGTCCAAGGGACGTCTTGCTCAAACCCACCTCTGGATTTCCCAGGTGAAACGCAGGTGAAGCAGCCCTTTGTCTCACTATCAAATTATACAATCACTTGTAAACTTAATGAACGTTCAGGAGCCACTGCAGAGAGTTGGCGTAGGAAAAGAAACGAATGATTTTAAAAAAAAAAAGTCTCTGCTTGCTGCTTGGGTTGTCAGTTACGGACTTTATTGCACATGCTCTTTGATCCAGCTCTTGTCTCCTCAGATACCGGAGTTAATTAAGGGAAAAGGCTGAACCCCCTCCCCACTTGTCCTTTATGGTATGCTCCACCCTGCCATTTACTTGTATCCATCTGCTAATTAATGAAGTCCTACGAAAGGGTTACCCAATCAAATCACTGGACACATAAATCAAAGACTCCCTTTCCTTTTGGATGCCGGCAGTATTATTAGAGAAAGCGTTCAGCAGAGTGATGAATACTGTTGAAATAGCGTGCTTGGTCATTTACATATGTTTGAATGTTCCCAAGAGTATGCGTGTGGACTCAGTCCTTGCTATTTGCAAAGGTGCTTGTAGCGTTCAACAGTGTATCACCGTGCGTCACCATGCATCTGCAAGGACGTCCAGAGATGCATCTTTGTGTACATTTTCTATTTTTTTGCAGGTTGATACATACACATTTGTGTGGCACTTGCTCTGCTCAGTTGCACAGAAGCCGGGCTCATTAAGCAGATTAATTTGAAAGATTAAATGAACGTGGGAAGGATGAAAGAAATGAGAGGGGACAGAAACCATGACAGCGGAGAGGGGAAAGAGAAGAGGAGATCGGCAAAGAGAATGATAGACAGCTGTGTGGGATAGTGGAAAGACCTGAGTGGAAGAGAGAAATAAAGATAGGAGGAGGCTTCTGGGGAAAAGACGGAATGAGAGGGAAAACAGGTAGGCGGCAAAGGAACATTAAAAAGTCAGGCAGCAGAAAGGAAGGGGATATGAATGTGTGATCTTCTTGTGGAGGATAATGGCTTCCCTCTACTCTCCTCTATTGCTCACTGAAGGGCACAAGTGTCTGTGGGCAAATATGTATCAGACTCTGGGCAGCTTAGGCAATTTCATGGTGCTAAAGAAGATGATGATAATCCAGTTAAATTGAAAAATGGGAATGACGATGGATCCTCCTTCATCCTGTAATTAATCCTTTCTTACATTCATGCATCCAGATAGTGTATATGATTAGGATTGACTGAGGATAATACTTACCCTCAGTGTTGCCCTGCTGAGAAACTGCTCTCTGGCCTGTGATATACAAAAGAACATTTATTTCAAGCTTGACATTCGGCTCAATAGGGCTGAATTTACATAGCAGGATTGAAAATGTGCTCCGTGATGCTTGGTCATAAATAAATCAGTACATTTTGTGGGCCCTCTAGTGTTTAATGGAACAGTTAAATGGAGTGTCACGGGGACAGGGGAGGGGAACTGCGGAGGTTTCGCCCTGTGAAAATGTGTGTGTGGCTCCGCATGTGCGGGTGTCTCTGTGTCACATTTTAGGGACCAATTTTAGACAAATCTAGGTAATTGAAGAGAGCACTATTGGAGGGCAAAACACTTTCACGTTGCTTTGATTTAGCATAAACAGAAGAATCATGGGCTTTATTGTAGTTTATTGTGGCAAAAGAATCAAAAGTAAAAAAAACAAAAACAAGAAAGAGCTAGTGGTGAAATCTTTGTTGGAAAATTGTCTACTCGTAATGATTTTTTCTTTTCAGAGCCTTTAAATAATCCCAGCAGGATCCTATGATCTAGTCTTCTCCATGGACTGTCACTTTCCTGTGGTGTGGAAGCTTCTGTGGTCTTGAGATCTCAAGAGCAATGTTATTCAGAGTTTATGCTTCTTGTAGGGTCACCCACGGGGGTAAGGTGGAGGGGAGGAGTCCGATCAAGACCTCAGAGGTGGAACAGGCGAAGGAAGATACTGGGTGCATAAAAATCCTCCCGATCCAGGAAGGAATGTGCACTGTAAAGAAGAAAAAAATAACTTTTTGGAGTGGAAGTTAATACGAAAATTTAATGTGTGGTTAAAAAACATCAAAAGATTTAACCCAGCCATGGGGGAGCCACAGTGCTAGGTCCAAGTCTGGAAAAATGGGAAGGGTTGCATGAGGAAGAACATCCGGCATAAAGTCTTTGCCAAATCAGACATGCAGATCATCAGGAATGAAAAGGATGAGTGAGATGGAGGCAGATGATCCGCTGTGGCAACTGCTAAAGCAAAGCAGCTGAGATCCATAAAAGATTTATGTGGAAAATTAATCAATTTTAAAATGGCACACTGTACTACTTTTTGTGAGTGTGTGCTGGCTGTCTGTGCACCAGCCTCTTAATGCCGGACAAAGTCAAGAACATCCTCCTTTGCAGTAAGAGACTCCACCTGAACAGCCTAATGAGCCCAGTCCTGCTTGTTTCAAATGACCACCAGTGATGATGATCTAATGCTATGTGTGCAAAATCAATATGAATTCTCCACATGCAGTTTTCCCATGAGCGACCTAAGTGATCATCTTTAGAGGAAAATACTATTTCAGGTTTTTAAAAGCTTGCATCCCTTTAAATGATACGAATGACACTACAATTCTGCTTTAGTTGTTTGTGCCCCATCTGACTTTTTTTATTCTATCCAAAGAAAATACATTGCCTTACCTATTAAAGTACTCTGGCACTCATTTGTGTCTCAAAGAAAACACAGTGGGCATTTTCTAGATTTATGAGGGACAACAATTTCTTACAGGGGCTGCTTAAAGATTATGACTGGGATATGCCTTACTAAATCTAAGAAGTGGCATTTTGAAGGTCCGACCCTTCTGAAGGGTACATTTATCTTTCCAAAAGCACCACAAGCTATTGTGGTGCTCTCTATCTCAAATCAGCTAACAGTGGGAGCCTCTTTTAAAGGTGCCCTTTTGTCAGGTTTCTTTTTTTTTTTTTTCTTTTTTTTTAGAATTGGCCATTCAATTTGGGTTACTTTTCAAACTCTGTACTTCTAAAGCACTTCGACATGTCACAAAAATGGCATATTGAATTGATTGAATATGATTTCGGGGCACATATTGTGACTATAAAGTACGAAACCAATTTTTTAAAACTGCCTATCTAATTCAAGGTTGCAGAGGGATGCAGCGTATCACAGCTGTTATTTTCAGGAAAGGCAGGGCTCACCTGCTCCTTAAGACAGTCCTTATGAACAGATATATGCACAAGGATCTGTAGAATCTGTAGGCAAAGCACGAAATTTAAGTACTGTAAGATTTCTGGTCTCCATTCTGCGCTGTGCTGTTAACTGGTCGTGTTTGAGCAGGCAACGCTTGCATGCTGACATACAGTAAGGTTGGGGAGCAAAATGCTTAGCTTTCAGTCGCTGGTTAAAATGTATCCACATTTATAAACAGTGACAAATGGACAGACCAGACAGTCTCGCAGTCAAGCATTAAGTCAGCAGACTGGTTAATGGATTCCCTGACTGGACAATCTCTGACTTGAGCCCTGAAATGTTGTCAACCTGACAGCAGACTTAAATAGTCAGACGTGTGTAATTGTTTCAGTGCAGCAAAACTCGCAATGGCTGCCTGTGTCAGACAGCATAACAATGATGGCTAGAGAGGAAACCAAGGCCCAGGGGTCACTCTTATATGATGACTGTGGTCCTCTGAAGCACATCATCAAAACAGGAAATTGAAAGGGAATGACAAAATTTAGAAAGGACCTTTGGGGAATGTTGAGGATTGATTACAATATCAGATGTAGGAATATGAACACGTGAAATATAATATAGTTATATGCCTGTCAAACTGTATTATCTTTGGCATGTTTCCTAGATTCAGCTAAACAAATGGTAACGAATAATGTGTTTTGATTTGTTACCACATAAAATTGGTTCTTTGCTAAGCTGTCTGTTATACAGAACAAATATTCATCCCTGAGGTTTATTGCCCTTTTTATGCTTGGGCAATTTATAAGCCATTGTTATTAGTGATTCAACAAATAAACAAACAAAAAAAACAAACTGAAAATAGTCAGGACCCAGGACTGGACTGAAAATGGATGAAGAACAACTTCTAAAGCCCCTGAGAAAGCCTGCAGAAAAACTGCTCAAGAGCACTTTAAAAGAAAAAAATCGGACTCCCCCGAAGCAAAATATAAAGAAATGTCGAGGGTTCAAGACGATTATGTACATTCCAGTTTGTTAAATACAGGAACAGTAAGGACTGCATACCTGAAATCTGTGTTTTTGCCACTAAAATTACAATGATGGAAAGGCTTAATATAAGTCTGTAAACTGTATGTTAAGATATTAAAGCCTTTACTTATAAACCTCTATAACTCCTCTAACAGAATCAAAGAAAAACAACTGTGTGAGCACAACAATGCAAAGGGGAAAAAAAAGTCAAAGGATCATAGCTCTTTCAAAAGTTGCTCTCGATGTTGCTGACTGAATCTGGAGGATGGCTCTTCCAAGTGCCCAGATTTCTCTCTTAATATTACTGTCTGAAACAGCAAAAAAATAAATAAAAATATTACTGCACTTCTTTGCATTTATTACCGAAAACAGCCAGAAACAAAACACATCAATTGAGCACACACACAGGAAACACATAGGCCATAAGCAAGGGGAATTTACACACTGGGGTGCAGAGTAGCATTACTTATTTATCAAGCCAAATGGAATTTCACAATGAGATGCCGTGTGGATGGTCAGTCAATAATTCTTGTGTCCCCAAAACAAACAAAGAAAAGAGTCAAATAGAGATAGTAGTAGCTTAAAAACACCTTGGACACAAATGATATAAAAACTACAGTACGGGAAAAGGACTGGGAACAGATCTGTGTGCATTCAAGCAGCTCAGTAGCACTGCGCTCTGTTTACTTGCACAGTGATGATTCCATTAATGCTAATTTAAAGGGGGAATCAAGAGGAAATGGAATATTTTTGAAAGCCCAGGACAGAGCACATTTCCAGGATAGGCCCATAGCGACCATAGCCTACCTTGGAATATGAGTGAGAGACATACTGAAACCACACTGGCCAGGATGTTGTTTGAATTAACCAGATCTGTGTCAGGTGTTGAAAAAACAGGACATGCTAATGAGAAGTCAGCTTCTGGAGCAAGGCATACATAGACAAGGACTGATAAGATGGAATTAATGTATGCCAGGCAATGGAGGTGCAAGGATGGGACTGAAAATCAGTAGAAATAGGAACAAAGTTCAAACAGGACTTCCGAGTTGACAGAATTCCAAGTTGACAGACTGAAAAATGAATTTTGTATTTCTTGTAAAAACCTTTTTAAACCCAGATGTGGAAAATCTGCAGTTGTGTAGACTAAGTTCCAGTTTGCATTTTATTAATCAGCTGGCACCAATATAACTTAACAAAAAAACAAAAACAAATGCTTGTGCTTAACAAGCAGGGAAGTTTGAAATGCTTGAATGGTGGTTGCAAATCCATGTTCAAGTGTTTGTCTTTGTGTTTCAGCTTCATCTAAATTATGTCATTCTTCACTGTGCGGCTTATGGATCTTAAGGGAAGCTCAGTCATTCAGTTTAAGCCCCCTTTGTTTTTCTCTCGAATGTGCTTAATGTCAGGAGTTAACGCAGTTTGGAGTCATCATGTGTGTGGAATGGCTTAAGGGATGTGGCTGTGATACAAAGCTAAATGCAGCCAATGATGACAGAGACCCTTTCATTTGAATCTCAGACAAAAATATCACAGGCTGTGTAGGCTAGTACTCCCTCTAGCCTTGCATTTCCACCCTATGATCTGCTGACTGATGATCTGGGACTTTGGGACTGTGGTTTGAGATGCTGGAGCCTCTGTTTGTAACATGGAAGCAGGAAAACAATATTGTTATTAAAGAAACCAAGTGAGCATGGACAAAACAACATAAGGGTGTCCATCCATTTCCTTAACTGCTTATCCATTTAGGGGTCACTGGGGGGCTGGAGCCTATTCCAGTTGTTATAGGCTTTTAAATGTCAATACACTGATTTAAGAGGCTAAACAATGCTGATGGTCACCGTTGGGAATATTTCCAGGAAGTAGGCGCAGTATCTTAATCTCCAGTGCAGATGAGGATGAATTTAGATACTGCTAAACCATTTCTTGTTGACATGGATTCAGACTCTACGCCCCTGTCTCTGCTCGACCTTCTTTTTCTGTCTTGGATGAAGATGGTAAAGCTCTTTAGAGTTATATGAGCATCTATTATATATACACACACACACACATCAGTGACGTGCGGTAAGGTTCATGGCTGGTGAGGCACTGATGTCATCACATCAGATTTACAAACATATGAACCCTACAAAGTAGCTTATTCACCATTTGATTGGCAACAGCTAACGTGTTTTGTTTAAAATTTTATATCAGCAATCTTTACATATACAAACTAGCAGAGAAAAAATAACTTTAAAAAAAACGTTATCGTAATACCTTTACTTTTAAATGAAGTCCATGCGCCGCTCCTTTTGAAGAAAAACATCGATAACTTGTTTGCTAACTGTTTACTGTAGCTTGCTGTCTAATTCTATTATTCTGCAGCCGAGGAGTCGTAAGAAGAATCCCTGGGATCACCAGCGCCCCCTGCCATGAGGCACAAGAACTGCGTGCCTCACCTAGTGTCTGCAGCAGTTTTATGATCGCTCAGCACAAGAATACGTTACACACATACAGTTGTTGATTAAAAACACTGGGCATTATATACACCAGCTAAAATATAGAAATTTTGTTCATATAGTAAAAGTGTTCAAACATTTTAATAGCGACATGCAGAGGAACAGCAATACGGTCTCGCTGCATAGCATGCTAGAACAGTTAGCATAGTCGTTATGCTAAAAATGGTGAAGTTAAATGGAATACAACTTTAAAATACAAATCACTGACCATTTAATAATTTTTTTATTTCATATTTCCATAATGACAGGTGAGGCACAGCTTCAAATGCCTCCCCTGACTGCACGTCACTTCATAGGTTGTCCTTCATACTATGTGCACTGTGAAGAGCCTCCTTCAAGTTTCAAGAAAGTTCTGGCTTGGCCTTTTTCTGATAACTGACTGACATGGAAGGAGCATTACAGTAGTTGATACAGCTCATCTGTATCTCCCAGGCTATAAAAGATGGCCCGGATGAACTGCTCAGTCTCTCTTTCACTCCACCTTGAATCAACCCATTGCTTAAAGTTGTCTTTTTGACAACCTATGGTTTAAAAAAAGAGAGCTTTTATTCAAGTAAACCTCTTGTATGTGTGACACGTACACTATACTTCATTTCCTCTTCTTTTTTGTTTCCCTCATTCAGTGGAAGGACATTAGCTCGCTTGATAATGCAGTCATTTTCAATAATCCAAAAACAATCATAAATCTAACAGAACAATCTAATTAATTTGCCTAGACCACAGTTATTGGCTGGAATGGTGACAGCTGCAGTTAGATCTAAATGTTTGTGGACGACATGTTTTTTGTCATTTTGTCCCTGCACACTGTCTTAGAAGATTATAAAATGTGATTGAAGTGCAGACTTCCAGCTGTTTTTTGTACATTGAGTAGTGTGGAATTACATTTTCCAACAAATTGATGTGTTCTCATGAGCTTAGAATTAATCCATTAAAAATGCATAGGAGCAGGAAGCCACCATGTTGCCCCACACTTACCAACATTG
>VOQJ01042476.1:27987-38417 GCA_015052665.1 Apistogramma diplotaenia | reverse complement strand
GAGGTGGGGGTGTGGGGGGGGGGTTTGTGGGTGGGGGGGGGGGGGGGGGGGGGCAAGGATATGATGAATGCTGAAACTGAGGTTTTATGCTGATGTTAAAAAGAGGTAAAGTTTTATCATTATGATAATGGATGCAGACCTTCAGTGCAGCTCAGATATTGGTGAAAAATAACACACACATACTCTCACTGCTGTTACACATGTTAAACAAATTTGTGGTGGAACGCAGCTCTGGAGAGCCTTTTGAAAAGAGGCCCTTATGATGAGAGGAGTACAGTATTCCATATATTAAAGTGGGACCTTTCTAACCCTGCATAATTTCAGCTTTTCTTTCTGAATAGAGCAGATTAAGCAGAACTGACTGCTGCAAGTCTTACAAATACATGACGGGTTCTCAGCGCACACATCAATCCTTGGCCAATAGATAATGATTTACTATATGGCCTGTCACATAGCATTCATTACTTGTTTTAAACCATTTTTTTCCAGATACACATTTGAAGAATGGACAATTAAGGTTTTCCACATTCAGACTTCCCCAGGGTGACAGACGTTGGCTTTGCGATTAACTTCCCACGTCCCGCATAAGATGATTGACCTCGCTGGGTATTTTTTTCCCTTTCTTCTTTAGGCCCAGTGCATGCAGGGACAAATATAGCTATTCTCCTTTTTTGTAGAAGACAGGGGGGAAAATGACATTTTAAACAACTGAAGAGAACTCTTTTGTATAAGAACAATGCATATTTATTTTTCTCCTTCTTCACTGCTGCTGCAGCAGCGTGAATGTGAACAGAGCAGTAGGCTGTGTGACAAAAATGCAAAGGTTTAGACAGGATCACTTTTTCTTCGAGGATCACTGTGGAAGAAACATTTTTAATAAGACTTTCCAAATATTGTTTTGATGTATGTTTTTTTTTTTATTCTTAAGCACTTGTTTATGGCAGACAAAGAATTTTATACAAAAAGATCTGAAATGAGTGTCGAGGATACTTGGTGAATGATGTCTTGAAGGTAGATTTTTCACAGCATACTTAAGCATCTCTAAGTGTATTCATGTATACTACATTGTATTCTATATCCTTTCTTTGACGAAAGACATTATTTTCAGATTAAGTCAGCTACATTTTTTTCTGTAAAGTTGTATTTTTTTGAGTAAGTAAATAATAAAGACTTGAAGAATTTCAAATGAAACTAGAAAACATTTGTGCCTGCAGTAATCGAGATAAAGCTTTACCCTTCGATGCTTCTGTTTGTACCTGTGCACAGTCATGCGTAAAGAGTTGCCTCAGACATCTAGAAGGCTTCTGTGAGCGATTTCACCAAGAAACAACAGCGAAAGTTTGAAAACACTGACAGCTGACGACTTACAGTCATGCGGAAAAGATTCAAAGGTTTTCTGTATCGGGACATTTAAAAAAGAACATGACATGTTACAATGTATCCTTATTTAATTAGCCCACCAGCAGGGTGCGCCACACACTTTAAGGAACACAGGGTTAACAAAGTGCATCTGAGTATCAGCACCTGGCTGCTAAAGACCCTCTAAATTCACATGGAAGCAGTAATGGTGTCATTCATTTTTCACACACTGCTTCTGGACTTTGGCTTATTTTTTTGTTAAATAAATAATGACATGGTGTCATATGTTACATTGTTGTTCATTTGAAGTTTTATTTACCTCATTTTAAGACTTTTTAAAGATATTTTATTATCATCCAGATACATAAAACCTTTGAAATGACCGTGGGTGTACTTTTCTTTTTCACATGGATGTATTCCTAAGGCACCTTTTCAGAAAATATCAGGTTCAAAGATATTTTTTCAAACATTTAGAAATTTATACATTTATCCAGCTACTGACCAAATAGACCAAGAAAGGATTAGTTTTAAAAGAATGTTTCAGTGTACTTTGAGGGGGAATTAATGAGAAATGCTGCTCAGTGGTCCTGAGTCCACATGTATTCCTGTGAGGTCTAAGGTTATGGCTGTATTCTCATGAATTAAATGCATTTTTCTCTCTCTCTATTTTTTGAGGCATCTCAGCCACTAACAAATGCACACCCAGTGACACACACACACACACCAAAAAAGAGGGAAAGTCCAAGGCCAGATGCTTATTCACAAACCTCTTTGTCTTTGAAAGGCAGGTGCAGGTGTATATATATATTTTTCCTGAAATCTGGTTTGCTGCATTTAGCCACTGTCAGTCGTCCGCACAGCCACAGGGGAAGAAGAGGAAGTCCTTAAAGTGAACAATAACAAAGATTCACAGTTTGGGAGTTGAGTGAACTGGTAACTTCAGTGAACAGTGAGAGGGCCATTGGTGTCTGTCTCTGTGTTATTGAAGGATTGATGACAGTGATGATTAACAGCTGGTGTACAGGAAACAGCTAGATCAGGCATATCAAACTCGCGGGCCGCTTCCGGTCACGCCCCCTACTTGCGGCCGTGAATTGGCGTTAAAAAATATTGCACAAATAGGCCCTTTGAGTTACTTTGAGATTCCGCTAAACCCTCTTAACTGTAGGAGAGAGTGGAATGTCAAAAAAGTAACTTAAAGGGCCTATTTGTGCAATATTTTTAACGCCAATTCACGGCCGGAAGTAGGGGGCGTGACCGGAAGCGGCCCGCGGCCTGCGAGTTTGACATGCCTGAGCTAGATGCTGTTCAGGCTCTTTGTACCGGCTGACAGCAGCAACGACTACACCATGAACTTTCCTGCATGCTCCAGAAAGTCAGCTTGCCTCTGGTGTTCCACCTTTTGTGTAAATAAGAAAATCTGTGGGCCTGTTTTTTTATATTGTTGTTAGCCAGTAATAGGTTCAAATGCTAAAACATCATGTTCTGCCAATATTTCCTTTATGATAATGTATTTATGAGCTCAGGGTATATGTCCTGGTACATAAGCAGTTTGTTCCAGTTAACACAATTATTTATATTCACAGGTGGTACTGGTGTAACTCCTTCCACCTGCATTGACTCTTTGCTCTTTGTGGTTACATCATTGCATGAGCTTCCTTTATAAAAATGCCTTTCCTGACTCAATTTATTATTTTTTAACTGCAACATGGTTGGCAGCACCAACAAAACAGCAGCGGGTGGGAAAAAGAAGTTTCACTCACATCAGCATCTCTCTTGTCAACAGCATTTTCATTCAGTCAACAGTGTCAGAGGGCCATTATAACGCTGTGTTTGTTGGGAATTATCTCAATTACCACCAGTACAAATTATTGACACATCATGGTGGTCCTATATTTTCTGAAATTGTGGCATATGCAACATAACTGGAAAGAGAAAATGTTTCAAAAACTGCTGACCACGGGTGGCATCTGGTTTCAGCAGCAGCATCTCATGTTAACGAACAACCATTTACAGACCCACCAACCCTGCCGTTGAATGGGGGTTGCTTAATTAACTAATACACTTAACACGCGGCTTACCTAATATTGTTTATTGACATTATATCAACACTACAGAAGGAAGTAATAATACATTTCGCCCTCCAGCCTACAATCTGTAATCTAAAATGAAAAATTATGTGCCCATTTCACCCCCTCCTCAATTATGCTTAGTGGCACCTGGAACCTTTAAAAGGTGCGCTGGATGGCTTTGGGACTCTTTTGGCCTGAACACCCTTGGGGAGCAAATATAAAGATGAAAATCGCAGCTTTGCAGTTAAAATATTCCACTGGTTAAATTATAAATGAGTTTTCCTACACATTGCCTCAAGTATAAGCTAAAATGATTATTTTATTGCCTAACCAAACTTGCCATACGCATCCACAGTCGAGCCACCCCTCATTTCTTTATATTTTTCTTCAAAAGGAGCCAGATTTTCTTTATATATTTTAAAGTGATCTTGAACAGTAGTTCCCCGGGCTTTCTGAAGGTGTTTCAAAGTTTTTCTTTTAAAATTGGCTCCCTCATCACTCATTTTCAGTCCAGTCCTTTTACCTGTCACCTGGATTTTTACTCTCTTGGTTTGGTTTTTGTAAAGCCACACTCACCTGTGAGTCATTCAAGCATACAAAGGCATCTAATTCAAGGCATGAACTAGTATTGTCTCTACACATAACAGACAACTTAGCGAAGAACTTATTTTAAATTGGATACAGTCACTTGGTTACTAGCAGTTGTCAGTCTCCAAAATATTTTTTTTGCATTTCTTTAGCTGAATCTACAAAAGATGGCAAAGATAACAATTTGACAGCCATAAAATAATATTTCTGTACAAAAGAGTCATTATCCAAAAACTTGACAGTTCGTCCTTTAAAAAAATCTGGAGTATAAGTTGCTGGCTCCCCAAAAAAAAAACGATCCACAGCTGATCACCAGTATGTGAATATCATGTGGTTGAGAAATACGAAAACAAATTAGGAAAGCAGTACAGTGAGTGTCCACAGCCATCTGTAAAACATATCTCTGTCATGGTTTATGGCTGCACTGCAGTCAAAATTGATGGAACCGTGAATGCAGAAAAGTATTGTCAGATTTTGAGCCACGATGCAATATCATGTGGAATGCATCTGATTCGAAGCAGCTTCATTTTTCAGCACAACAATGGTCCCAAACACACTGCCAGTGCAGTAAAAGCTAACCTGGGTAGAAAAAAACACACACAACAACACACTTTTGGTCTTGGATTGGTCTCCCCAGAGCCCCGACCTCAACGTTATTAAAGCAGTGTGGGATCATCTTGCCAGAGAACAGAACAAAAGTCAGCCTAAATCTAAAGAAGAGCTTTGAATGTCTTTCAAGAAGCCACTTTTCCTGAAGACTATTTAAAGCAATTACAAGAAAGATTGCTGACAGAGTTCAGGCTGTGCTGAAGAATAAAAATGGTCACAGCAAATATTGACTTTCAAGCTTGTTAGAATAGCACTGTTTTTGTTCTATATGTTGTATTTCCATTTACGTTTATATTTTACTAAAAGCTTTAAAACAAATACAAACAATTGAGTGGTGGCTCAAGACCTTTGCACACTAGTGTATATTGTAATAGGACAGAGCTTCCTCAGTACCAGATGGCAGACTACTGACAAGGAAACACTAATCAATTAAAAAATCATAAGCTTCTTTGTATGAGTATATTCTTGTATCTTGAGTCAGGCTGTCCATGTGCAAAGACATGCGGTTCTTTACAAACAGCACACAAAGTAGATGACATTAAGACGGACATTAATGAACACTGTGTGGTATTAATACCACATTGTTAACTTGACTAATGGGAAAGCCCATTAAGTAGAGCTGAAGGTGTGAATACAAAATGCATTAGGTGTGAATTATGTTATTAACATTTACAATCAAACACTGTCATCATATTCAAACAGCAGCTCGGAAACTCACACGGTAATTTACTCATCGGTTCTCAGTGACTTTACCTCACATTATTTGACGGTATAGAATTCAAGATGATGTTTATCGATAGAAAAGGCACATCAGCGGCCAAGTTGGCACAAAATGCCTCGACAAACATTAAAATGCATGCATTGCAATAGCAGCCAACAAACTCAATTCCTCTCACATCCACAGTGAGCAATAGATTTTCCTGTAATTACACAATCTGACCAGAGAAAATTAGCCAAATTTCTCTGGAACATAGTTTGAAGGTGAATGCCGGTGCCCACAGCAGACTGAGATGAGTAAATGAGTGTTTTAACCTTCTGTTAATATCAAACTGAATGACTCTTTTTGCCAGCGGACATGATGCGAGACAATATTCAGATACTACAATTATCGTAATGTCACGATGAGATGTATGTGACTAGGACTGAAAGCAGCCCTTTATTGGGAAGTTTCAAGTATTTGGTACTAACACAGCAGGACTTAACACTAATTGAAAGAAAAAAAAAAAAGTTTTCTCTGGAGCAGTGATGAATGACTGCTGGAATGGATCTGAATAAGACGATCGACCAGCCAAGAAAGTATTGACCGCTTGTGCCACTGGCATTTATGTGGACCAACTGATGGGTCATTTGATAGTAAAAGTTTCCAGATTAGCTAGATGATAATATTAACAATAAATTAGTGCATTCATCTCTCATTAAATGAAGCAACCGAGTTGGACTGAGTGTTTACTGCCTGTGTTTTCTTCATTGTAACATTTGCAGATTATCTTTCCATGCATTCAGCAAATTTTATGCTCTGCTGTTATGTTTTCAAAACAAATTAAAATATTAGTATAATGAAGGGACCAAAATCTTTGCATTACACAGGGGTGCACTTTCGCCACTTCGCGGAATAAGCTTGTGCTGATACTTAATTGGATGTCAGTTGCTTCCTGTTTGTTTCCCAGCATATTCTAGGACTTTAATGGCAGCAGTTGTCTAGGTGTGCTAGTGAAAAAATAATGATAAATCTATTCACTAGGTACATAGAAAATGGTGTGAAATGGAGATGCAGTGGTTACAACGGGAGATCAATTGAATAAGATTAATTTGTGAATGTGGGTGATCGCGCCCTAGCAATCATTATGCATTTCTTTGCAGTCGAGTGATGAGGCTGTGATACAATGAAAGAGAGCTGCGAATCATTAGTGACAGTGCGGTTAGGTTAAGGAGACTGTCTATCAAAGCAGACACAGAACAATTAAGACGCTTGCATATGGGTGCCTGGATGCGGGCTGCTCCCAAGCTGCGCGCGTATACCTGCATTATGATTCAGGTTTTAAATGGATAATTCACCTTGGCGATAAGGAAGCTGCAGTGAACAGTTATTCCATGCAATAGCACAGTAAATACTGTTTAAAACTGCTGCATGAATTTTCTTTTCTTTTATTACATGCAGGGAGGTTTGAGTACGGCGGTGTCATTTACAGGTCAACACTACTAAAACTAACAAGGAGTCGGTGTCTAGACTGAGGATGTTACCTACATTAAGTGTGGAGAGTTGCCCTATTGGTTTAAACTCAGAAAAAAAGGGTCCTTATCAGGTAGCTTTTGATTTTATTTTAGGTTAGTTATTTCTTATGTTTATCTATCTCTCGTCCTATCATATACAAATCTGGACTAAAACCTCTGAGCAAAGTAGTGCGCGTCTGGACTAAGAACAAATAGGTTTTTTTTACAACATATTTTAGTCACCAGTGATCAATCTGTGATGTTTCTGGCATCATATTGCATCACATTTCTACTGCAGAACCATATTTTAATTACCTTCTTCGGGGCACTGACCTTTAACTTTCTGATGAATCACGATTCCAGTCCAAAGAGATTAAATAAAAGGCGCTTCAAGCCAATTCAAACGTTCTCGCAGCTGTTTTAATCAAGTCAGAGGGAAAAAATACAGCAGCCCAAAGGAAGTTCGGAATCAAAATTCAAAATAAAAGCACACATTTCAAAACTGGGCAGGAGCAAATGTGAGACGACTACATGGAATTTTTTTATTTTTATTTATTTATTGTTTGTAGGGCAGTCAAGCTTGTAAGCAAACCCTAAACAAATACTAGTTTAAGCTAACTATATATAGTTTGTGCCAGCTATGTCTGTGTCATAAAGGTGGTTATGACAGTCCTGAACAAAAGTACTGTAAAACTAAAAAAAATCATTAAAAAACACATTTGCATAATTGAATATAACTTGTTAAAATATTTCATTATTTTGGGGATAAAATAGAGACTATATGCCATGTACATTAAACACATGAATTTTTTTCTGTGTTTCTATTCTTTAAACATACTATTAAATCATAAAAACACACATTAACTGTCGGTAAACGTTTTGTATCTGCAAAAAAATGGTCAAAAATATTCTTGCCTGGTAGCCCATCTAATTTTGTCCGCGCGAAAGCTTTATCTTGGATATTTTTAGATTTTAGGGACGTGACCGTCACATTACTCTTGCGTTATTAGCCTTCGCGAGGTCGTGGAGATTTTATTTTGATACTTTCACGGAAGCTCAGTGGGTTATTGCGCCTATCTTGAGGCTGCTCGACCCTGCTTGAGACGCCCGCACGCAGCTGGCAGCTGCTTCAGTGCGCGAGACCTAAGCACCGAGCGGGGAGCTCGCGCTTCTTGCTTCACCTCTGGTGGACTTGAGATAAGAGAAGACCGGGCAGCGTTTCCCGTTTCCATGCCCTGGGTGTTAGTTACATGGCAAGAAATAAACTGCTCTGATGGTCTCAACTGCTCTAGCGCCGATTTTGATGTGTTTTATGTGTTTGCGCTCAACAGTGAGGTAGACTTACTCGGGCACATTTCAGAGTGTCAGCGTGTGATTTATCCCGTGGATGCGGCTGTCGATATCCATATGAGCCCTGTAGGATCAGCCTGTCACAGGGCATCATGATGGCTCTGGCTCTTCATAAGTGGATGAGGAATATTTCTCCAGAGATGCTGCTCCTGGTGCCGATATTGTGTTCTTTACCTCTGTCAGGAGCTGCTCCTTCTCTCACTACCGAGCAGCTGGACATGGGGGTGGTAAGTTTTTAAAAAAAATCTTTTTCTACCTACTTAGAGAGAGCGGGGCTCGGAAGTTTTTCTGCATGATGGCCGGGAATAAGAGGTGGTGTCTCTCGTTTTTTTTAAAAAAAAAAGCTTTTGTATGCAAGAGGGCTGGAGGCTGGGTTCTCTCCTTTTTCACTTGGGCTACTCTTGGATGTCCAGGGAAGAGCAAGTGCTGGCTTCTCCAAATACTTGCTCTGAATTTTAACTGCGCTCTGCAGTCCAACTCACAAGCCAGAGTGGCGGTGGCACATGCTAATAATAATAATCCTTTATAGGATCTTTTCATTCTCTCCTGAGGAGGAATGCTTTATTAAAAAAAATAAACAATTAAGTACATATGTGCAGGCGTTTGCTTCGACGCTGTCTCGAGCTCTTCCAGCTTATAGTGAACGACAATCCAAGAAGCATAATTTATTAATGCTTTTTTTCCCCCCACATTAATGCCTCTGAAAGAGTCCAGAGGATAGCTGTGTTTAAAATAAATGATCCAATCATGTAGTCTGGCGTGGATCAGTAGACTTGAACTAAATGAAATCTCTTAAATAGGCAGCACCATTGGTTGGAGGTAACAAACAAATCGATCAGAGCTGTGACTGCTTATGAGAATAAATTTAAGACCTTAATAATAAGCTTCAGCGAGTCTTTATGGCTCTGAAGCTAGAGCACGGTAAAACTAATTATTAGTGGTTCCAATAGATTATATTACGGTGTGTGTGTTTGGCATTGGCGATGCGTTTTGAAATGTACACAGCCTGTACATTGATAACCGGCTTTATACTATGCATCATCGTCCTCGTCATCATCACTACAGAACAACAGCATGAATGGCATTTTGTCAAGACTGCTGTTAAGGAAGAAACGTAGCCACACAAAAAAAGAGACCTTGGACCTTGTTTTTGCAAGCTCGTGCTGTTTGAGTGTGTGTGGCAGACATAAACTTACAGTCCTTAAAGAAAGTTTTATTTTTTGGTTTGTAAAAGCTGATAATCATCTTCCTAAAGTAGTCCCCACTGAAGGTACATTTTTATTTTATATTCCGCTCCTCAGGGCAACTTCCTTTTTGTGCTTTGCGACTCATCCCTACTTCAGTCTTCCTGGCTCGCCTTTTTTCAGCCCTCAAACTCTTCTCGCTCTCAAAAAAAGAAGAGTCTACACTTGGGATTAAGTTTTCCTTAAAGACTAGGACAAGAGAACAGATCAGTTTCTATTTTTTTATTCAGGTGTTAAACTCTGAACGCTCTGACTTTTTTCTGTGCGTTCGGACACATCTCACACACCAGGTAGTCTAATTTTTGGCATGTACGAGCAAACACAAAGACAGTTTGAACACACAAATCCAAGGTGTGCGTGCTAAAATCAGACATAGATCTGTATTTCAGAGCCTTTATAAGGCGCATATGGCAGAGTTTTAAGTAGGACACACACTCACACACACACACACACACACAGACACACTTCCCTTTAGCCCTGCTTGGAAAGTGCAAGGAAATGTATGTCTAAGAAAACAGGAGGGTTCTGTCTTCTTTGCTTGGGTTGTGGTTCTGAACAGAGCCATTAGTGACACAAAGAACCCGCCTTCCTATTAATTATAAGGGATTGTTTTTAGGATCAGCTGAGCTGATGGTTTAGCACAGACAATGATCAGTCTGGGTTTTTTTGATGATTGGCTTGTGGTGACCAGCTCGGCCAGCTGGTTAGTAGTCACACGGAACAATCTAGTTTCACCCAGCAAGCCTGTAAATACATGTATATCCAGAGATGCTTCTCAGCAGGTTACTTTGAGCTGTGATTCCTGTAAATTTGTTTGTTATGCAAAGTGCTACACGAAGATGAGAGCAGCGCGTCAGCAGCTGTGGAACAGGCATGCTAAAATAACATTACCTACCTGAAACTGATATGAATACTGCTGAACTGTTGATAAGATGGTTACCCGTGTGTGTGTGTGTGTGTGTGTGTGTGTGTGTGTGTGAGAGAGAGAGAGAGAGAG
>VOQJ01042475.1:30337-46222 GCA_015052665.1 Apistogramma diplotaenia | reverse complement strand
CTGGAAAAGAAAAAACGTTTTCAGGAACGTTCAATTCTATTTTATTTATACGGCACCAAATCACAACAAACAGTCGCCTCAAGGCGCTTTATATTGTAAGGTAAAGACCCTACAATAATTACAGAGTAAATCCAACAGTCAAGACGACCCCCTATGAGCACGCACTTGGCGAACGGTGGGAAGGAAAAACTCCCTTTTAACAGGAAGAAACCTCCAGCAGAACCAAAATTTGCATCCAGGACAGAATTTTATCGGACTCAACGTTAAATAAAGCGCTGCAGATCTGGCTGCATTTAAAAACATCTAATGAGGTGATTAAAAAATGCTAAATGGATATTCACACTAGCGAGCGCTGTCATGCAACCTCAACATCAGCCTCAAATGTGCAAATCTATTTAAAAGCAGTCAAAAGTACCTTTTTCATCTTGTCTATGAATATTTCTCCCTCTGAACCATTCCACCCATCTTTCCTCTTAAACCTGGGACTTTGAGCCATTTACTAAAGTAGTGGTATATAGCAGATGACAAATGGACTAACAGGCTGAAGTCCATTTACCTTTTTTAGACCTCCTCATGAGCTCTGCGTCTCAGTGCATTTACCATCTCTCAGCCCAGCGTGACAGCTGTCTCCTTCATAAACTCCTCTCTTAGCTGGAGCTTGCTGAGATTTTACTTTGCAGCACTCATTACTCACTCTTCTGTTACTATGCTTTGGGCCACTACAGGGTGGCCATAACATAAAGGGGTTTGAAGCTAGGTATGATGTCTCCCTTCATAGTCTCAATTCTGCTTTGTGCAATTCTAAAACAGCATTTTAGCCCCAGACCCCCCACCCCCCTTTATTTATTTTTTTAACCTGGAACAAGTTCAGTACATTTGTATGGAGCTCTTATTTTTCTACTACTAAGAGAAATGGAATATTTATGTTTTGCTCTACTTGATATTTCCATATTGCACATGGCCTCAAATAATCACTTCATTTACCTCGGCACTGAAACACACTGTATGTTGTATTGTCATTTTTAAGAATGAAGCTGAACGTGGAAGTGCCTTGGCTTTACAAATGCTCCCATTTAGTTATTCATCCTCACTTTCATAAGTAAGTCGGGACAGAAATGAGACAGATAAGCACCTTTTAGCTGATTTGTATTAGAGTGCTCCTCAGATGTCTCCTTCTGATCTTTTATATGAGCAATTCAGAGGGATTTCATGTACACTGTAACTGAGATCCACTTTTAGATCTTTTATTTCTCCGTCTTGCTTGCTGAGATGAAATGCCTTTGGTAAGAGTAAAAACAAAAGTCCCTCCCTCTTCACCAACCTGTTGCTCAGCCAGTTTCCTCTGAATCTCATCGCTGTGGCAGATGTTGTATACTACGGGCTTGGCCAGCTCTGCCTCAATGCGAGACAGCCACGTCCGCAGGTTGCTCATGTTCTTATCGAGCTGCTGCACCGTCACCAGCGTCTCTTTCAGCTTCCCCACCCTGTGGAGGAAAAAACGTGTCGCGTTAGACCAGGTGTCACTAGAGTCCGGCTGATCACAGATCACCTACAAGCAAAATCTAAACATAAAATTGCTTTTTTTTAAAAATTTGTCTCAGGTAAGCAACACATAATTTGCTTTTTGTCAGGCAAGACTTTGGATCGTTTGGGCATCTCATTTAAGGAGGCAGAAACCTGATTTCGGACACTACAGATGCAGAGTGAAGACAACCAGAGTCCCACCCATCACCCTGCCATTGTTAACGCCATGCTCGGCTTCACACCACAGATTAGTACTGTGGCAGCGAAGCGCTGCCTTCATTCCAACAAATGACACAACAGGAGCCATTATAGCCAAGCTGCAAGCTGACCTACATCTGACTGAGAGCTGCGTGTTGTCTCAGAGAGAGCCTGCATTCCAGCACAGCTCTCAGGTCAGTGACCTACATCTGTTCATTCCTCCACACACACCAGCACAATGCAGAGAGGAGAGAGGTGGCTCTTCAGTGTCACGTGACCGTGCACAACATCTCAATATTAATCCTAAAACGAATTAAATGGGAAGCTCAAACCGAGCTTTACAGTCTGTTATTTACGGGTCTGTCACGACCCTTTAAACAAACACGGGGTTGTGTCACATATGTGTCCTGCTTCAGCCGTGGCAGGGAGAGGGCACCTTTATTCTAATTACTCTGAATTTGTTCAGTACACTGACCTGAGGCCAAATAAATGGTGACGCTCACATTTGTGAGTTACAAAAAGTGGATGACATGAAGGCAACAAGTTTTGCTGAGATATTGTTAAACATTCTGTGGGGCAAACTATGAGACAGTTTCTAAATGATCAAGAACAAGAAGTTACTGGCAAACACATGGATGACAACACTGTAAATACAACTGCAATAAACTGTCCAAGTACATTAAAGGGGAATTGTGAACTGAACGGCTTATACATCACTATGATAGATTGGTGTTGTCTAATGGATGCTTGTGATTCCTTTGCAATACACCCAACTATAAATTCTTTAGTAATTCTTGGTCAATATAAATGAATGAATATAAAAATGTAGCTTCTCTCAGTGCGTGTTTTCATTGATTTGTACCTCACATCTGGATCGTGTATGTGTAATTAATCACATTTGTAATGGTTTTGTTTTATACTGTTACATTGTATCTTCTGCTTAATTAAATTGCATTTATTACTTATACACAAATACTTTTCTATTGTCCAATTTTACAACTTTTTAAGATGGGGCTGATCTCAGCCGCCTGAGGATGTCGTCCTTTGGTTTGACTGCAACAAAAAAAAAGTAAAGCTCACCAAAGCAGGAATTTCTTCACAGCACAGCAGCCTTGTGAATATATAGTCATGCAATGTGAGGTTAAAGGGGACAAAAGTTCTGCAGAACAGCTGTACTACTACAATAAAAACTGTAGCTCCTAATTCACATACTATTTGATGTGCCCACTATCCATACAAGCCAGCACAGATGAATGATGCAACAATGAGACCGATGCAGCAACAAGCTGCATCCACTCCAAGTTTTCTTCTCGTGGTGACACACTGAGAATGTTGGATGCCTCTGATGCGGTAGCACAGACTGATGGAGTGGTGCCCCTGTCCTGTATGTGGCTGCTGATGCAGCTGCATGCATGTTTGCTTTTATGTTTCTGTATGCAGGCATGAGCTGCAGCTCGCACATCTCTAATGCGTGAGAGGACGCAGCAGTAGAAGGTGGGGCTGAGAACATCACCAGTGACAACAAAAACACGCTCTTGCGCACCCCCCACGCAAACACACATCTGCTGTCCAGCCTTACAGCCATACAAACGCACACACCCACACGCTCACACACACACACACACACACGATAGCCCGAGCGGAATTGAATTAACTCTGAAACGCTCGGCACGTCTCAGCCTGCCTATGTGCCTGCATCAGCAAAGCTCAGCCCATCCCCCTTTGCTCCTTCTCGCAGTCTCTCCTCAGCCTTCTTCTCCTTATCATAACAAAACACGCAAATCTGCTCCCCTTTCACCCATCCGCCTTTCCAGCGTCAGGTGGGGCATGATGAGGGCTCAGGATCAGGGCGAGAGGTACTTACAGGCTGGTGACTACTCCATAACGATGTCTCATCTGCTAGCAAACACTAGCCCACCATCCCTCCCTCCCTCCTCCACAGTCTGCCTGTCCCCTCCTCTCACCATCCTCTCTCCTCCTCTTCCAGCTTTTACAAATAGGTGGATGGAATAACAGGTACGCTCGAACTGTATAAATGACCTAAATAATCAATAACAACCAAAGTAAATTATATATATATTTTTTTCTTTTTTAATAACAAAACTGAACTTGAAAGCAAAAAAAAAAAGCTCTGTTCATCATGCACAGTGCATTCAATAACAAAGAAAAAGAATACCTGAATTCTTTTGAAACACAATGAACCAAAAACAACAAAACAAAACAAACAGCTGAGTCATGAATTGCTTAAAGCAATTCAGTGCATTTGTACAGCAAAGTAAAGACAGAATCACATTAAAGTTCATCAAGATCTTGAGGGCTACAGGTGCAGCCGTCAATTGTTGCAACTGTTTAGCAACACAACCTCAGACATTACTGCCAACGGGGGGCCGAAACCGCCGACACAGACACAAGCCCGCGGGGGGGACCCGAGGTTGGAAAACATCCATCTGCCACCTTTTTCATTTTTAAACACATCAGCCTCGGGCTCGGAGCACCGAGAGCAAGTGCAGGTCTGAATGATGAAGGCTAAGAAAAAAAACACAGGTGGTGGAGAAGGAAGAATGACGAGAAAAAAAGGTCCTAAAAAGAGAAGAGAAATGTAAATCCGAAGCGCGTTTCAGAGACAGAGCGTGCAAACATCGCCGGCTTCTTCTATTTGTGAAAGCTCTGGTAGCTGTAATTACAAATGAAGCACCTGGTGCACAAGAGGAAACAACCAGAAAGAATAAGCAACTAAAAAAGTGAGTCAGTCCCAATAGACTCAGTTGTTAAAACGCCCAACTTTAGAGCACATCCACATTCATTTGTTCATTACTTCCTGTGCAATGAAAACTGCAGCATTTCATTGAAAAGTTAGTAATAAGCTGACATCTGTAACTCTGCAGTTGAACACCTGTAAATAGAATCATCCTACATATCACAATCTGTTTTTCAAACCTGACCAATAACACCTGAGTCATCACTATGACAACCAGCTCTACAGCCACTTGAAAAAGAGAGCCGAGTGGCCATAAAAGGGCGCCTGCTCTCTCTTTGTCTGAGCTAAATAACTAAACAACACGACACTAAATGTGTGAAAGCTGTACTTGAAACGACTGCTCGACAAACTGCAATCAGAGAAACAAAAACAGCGTGTGATTAGTGCGCAAAGTAAATCTGTGCATGTGCCAGGTGTGTGTGGGCAGAGAGTGGGGTAACTCTTTTTAAAGAAAAACACACATCTGCCTTGCATGCATCTTATTCACACAATAAAGAGAGTGGATGGTGGCCCCTGAGGCAGAGTGCCCATCAGCACAAAGGCTCGCATTAACAAACAGCAGCTGCTGGGCCGGGTGACGGAGCGCCCGGTTTGTTTTGGGGGACAAAGGCGAGCAGCGGGCCAGTATCAGCGCATCTAATCCCTCTGCAAGTCAAACCTCAGCAGTCATCTGCTGAAACTTAGTGGGGTAAGATGCAGACAATGGCAAGAGGCACGCCACAGTCATCAGTGACTCTGAATCAGCTACTCTTCGACTTCATCGGTCCTTATCCAAACATGTGACACAGTACTGCAGGACTCTGGCACTGAACCAAGCAACGAGACCAGCCGCTGACCCGGTGCAGCTTTGTGAAGTCTTCATCTTGTTCAGAAATGTGCAGCAGCACGTGTTTTATTGGCTCAGACGGTCCCGTCTGGATGTGATGGTTTGAGACTGAAGTCACTTGGATGAGTGGAGAAACATTTCTCACTGTGCAAACGCTGCATCCAGATGACATGTGTCAACTTTCAGTTCAGTTCAGGTCAACCAAGGACCGACTCCACCGTCTATAAAGCTACTTTTAGCTCTATCCTTGTTTGTTTAACCCACAGGCACTTAAACTTCACTGGTGGCAAATTGTTGATTTGTGATCTTCTGTGATCGTTTTCAAGGAAAATGGGCACAAAAATGCTGAAATGCTTTCTTGATCATATTAAGCAGCCTGGGTGGGCACCACATTTATCTGCTTAGTGGGATTTTGTTCCATCTTTATGGTCCACAGCAGGTCATCCTGAGCCTCAAATCCCACAAAGGGCTTTGGCTGCAGATAAGCGTGATAACATCATGTGTTACACATTTTCAGTGGAGGGGTTAGCTTCACGATTATTTTTAGATTTAACCATAGCTTTTTGAGTTTCAGTGAAAATAAATCTTGACAGATATGTGGTGCAATTTGCACAGAGCCCCAACCTCACCGAGCTTTGGGATGACTGCAGATTTAAGTTATTATAACAAGAGTCAAACTGAAATATTTATCTGTGGCTTTAATGTTAAAAGTAAGTCAGATCAAGCAGAAACTGCAGATTGCACCACACCTATGAGGCTCATGCCTCAGTAATGGCTCATTAACAGGCTTAGCCTTGTTATGCTAGTCACTCACTGAAGGGGGGGGCAAATCCATGTGTGATGCCCCCTCTCATCTCCAGTCTCTATTCTATTGTTAATGAAAGAGGGTATGTTACTAACAGCCTGTCATGTTAAAGACCCTCGTCCCCGTCCACAGTGAACATCGTGGAGCCTTTGTGGATTAAGTCCACTCCCACTCAGGCCATGTCAGCAATAAATGTGTCGGGTTTGTTTCTCTCATTTTAAGGCATCCATCTTCATCACATTCATCACACTATTAGTTGAACTTTCCAGAAGGCTCTGCATTCACAGGTGGTCATCCACGGAGGGGTCCTTTCCCCTCTTTCTAATCACCTTTGCTTTTCCTACTTAAAACACAAACGCCATCAGGAGCTACCTGACAACTGGTGCCACACCCGCACACGTATAAACACTACAAATCGATAGGAGGCCACTCGTTGTTAAATTGCCCTCTCAGAAGCATGCTGGTGAAATGTGGTGAAGGTGAAAGGTTTTCATTTAAAAACCACGCGACTCACAAAAGCGGCAATCAGCTACACGGAAAAGTCGCCTCCGCTGTGAAACGGAAACGCGATTTCCGACCTCCCTCGATCACGTGAAAGTGCTTCAAAGTAAACGGGGTGAAAAAAAAACTTCAGTCTTAAGTGAAAAGCGAAGACTGAGGGGATACTTCAGCAGGGAGAGATGCTACCACAGGATGCACTGTTTTATTCCTGTGTGACCACAGTAAGGGCAGCTGCAGGTCAGGTGAAGTTAATGCCGAGGACAGGATTCAAATGTAAAAAAAATGAAGGGAAAGAGTACAGCTATGGTCACCACACAGCAACCGTATGGTAGAGCTAAGTCACCCACCTCCCCCACCCACGCTGGTTTAACCCATCTGGGTAAAAGGGGAAAGAAGAAGAGACAAAAGCTTGACTCAGTTTGCTCTGATTTGCTGTGTTGATTTTATAAACCTGCCATGGACTCAAAATTCAGTTCTTTCACCACCATTAAACTGGTAATTATAAAGAGCAGAATTCAGTCATTAGTTTGAACCCACAGTCCTGCTGTTTGCTACAAATGCACCGGTAATTGCTGCGCACTCGACCAGCCAGCATCCATCCTGCGGCACAGCAAGGACGTAACTGGTAATAATTACTGGACCATTTGGCTACGGGAAAGTGACTAGAAGAGAGCAAGAAAGGTCAAAAACCCTCCACTAATGCATGCCGCTAGTTTCTGAGATCAACATTGTTAGTGGAGAGAACACAAAATTATCTGAAGGCACACCAGACACAAATGTCATCAGACACAAATACTGTATCTAGACTCGCGTTGCTATCAGTTAAATTGCGAAGTCAAGAGCACAACACTCTGACACAGGAGCAGCCTTTCGGTCTCAGTCGACGCTTGTTTTTTTCTTCTTCCCTTACAAAACAACATTTCAGGGATGTAATTTATATGCGTCAGCTTATTCTCATGATCGCTATAAATAAGGTATTTACACTTAATTAATGAAAGATGGGATATGATTTTCTATATTAAACCAAGAAAAACAAAATCATAAACTGTAGAAGTGTAGATGCACCAGGATCTGCATGCAGCTACCAGTCCTGCCTGTGTTGGAATGTTATTAACAGTAATAGATTAATAATAATGATAATATAACAGTAAACACTTCAAAAAAGCCTAAAGCATTCACTGATTTTGGGAGAACAGACTCATACTAAGATTTCTCATAGGAGATGAGAGAGGTGACATCATCACGAAGTAATGATGTCACTTCGCGTCCATACTGACACAGTATGGAAGCATTGTAGCAGTGTTGGACTGGCAGTCTGTGTTATATAACCAAGCCCTCTGCAGCACCACTACTCAAACAACCATGATGGTGTTTTTTTTTAATCCTTTCTTGCTTTGTGTTCCTACCTGGCCTCTATGTGATCAAACAGATGCCGCCAGCGGTCGTTGACATCCTTCAGCTTGACATTGATCTCGGTCTCCTTTGTCTTGTTGCTGGCTGTGATGAGCTGCTCTCCGAGCTGCTTCAGGTGGGTTTTATTCTCACTGAACAGGTTGATCTCCTCCATACAGTCCTGGTTGAGAAACACAGGTAAAAAGATGTTACATATGAGCATAGTTCACGTCAATTTTGGTGCACCAACACTTATTAAGTCTTAAAACATTTCACTGCCATTTACTGCAGTGTGAAATCTATTTCGAGGCCAACATTTGTTTGATTTTGTTTGCCAGGAGTCTGTTATGTCGGAGCAAAACACTTGATTCATTTTTCACAGCCACAGAAGCAAATAAAAAGAGGCCCAGAGATCAACACGACACAAACCGCCGTGGTCCTACTGGGCCAGAAACAGCTGCTGTCTCGGACCCGCTGCTGATACAAAGCAGCACAGAGAGTAGTGCAGAGAATGGAAATGAAACATTTATTTATGAGTGTAAACCTTGGTACTAGAGCTTAATGTTATCCTACTACTGGAAGCTGGGAAGGCTGAAAGAAAAAATACTGATGATCTCATCAGTACAAAAGGGAAACAGCAGTGTTAGAAAGTGTCAGACGATGTCAGTAAAACCGCTGGCTGTGGCTAGTGTGATTACGCATGATGCAGCCAATCACACGGCTCAGCACTCTGCTCCGCTTACAGTAAATGAAGCTTGAGATCATGGCAGGGACAAAGCTCATTTTACAATATGAAGTTTCAATTGATTGATTGATTGGCTCACTGTTATAGCAATAGAAAGATTTTTATTTCTAAGTGAAATTAAATGTCAGTGTCTATTAAGTTAAATAACATTTAACTTCCTGCCACTATAACTAGAAGTAAATGCAACAATATATAACTAATCCCAATCACAAAGCCCAAGTATGTCTTCACCTTCTTGAGTTTCTCCACCATTTCCTCGATGTTGAGGTCTGAGTTGTGCGCCACCTTGTTCTCCATCTGCGTCAGCCACTCGCACAGCTCCTTGTTCTTCTCGTTGAAGATGATCCAGGCGTTCAGCCGGTCTGCGATCTCCTGCTTGCGCAGGGACACCTGACACAGAAATGAAATAAGTCTCATCGCTGTAAGATGCTTAAATCAGTTTAGCATCATCGTAAGCTGATTAGTGGTGAATGGACTGATGTTGGTCATAGCGTGGGATTTAACACAGGTGAACATCAGTACAGCATCAGTATATTCTTAAAACTGAGGATGAACTGTGCATGAACACTTAATTCTGTATCTGGAGGATAAAATAATTCCTTAATTACACTCAAAGCCACTCACTCGGCCTGTTTAAAAACACACTGACTTGTCAGGTAGTTACTGAGTGTCTTTTAGGAAATAATTTTCACACTTGCGAGAGAAAAGCTAACCTATAAATGCATCTCAGGTTAACCGTCTCACTTCCAGGAAACACTCAGCTGCTGAGCCTCGGATGAAGAAGTCTCCACACACACACTCGCAAATATTCAGTCCCAGTCAAACGCAAATACACAGTGAAAAGTGGCCATCCTTGTGCTCACCTTCCCCTCCCCCAAAAAACTCATTTTAATACAAAACCTCTTCTTTCTGAAACCTCTCGGCTCTTTACATTTCTCTCCCGTCACCATCTGTTTCCCTGTTCCCACAATGCCCCCTTCACAACCCCCCTCCCAGACCTGTTGGTCCTTTCATTCACCCTTTAAAGTATTACTGAGATTTACTAACTTAACGCCACTTTAATGGCTCAGACTTTTAAAAGAATCGCTGAATGAATGCGGCAAACTTAGAACACTGATGAAACCATATCACAGCATTTACTGCATGTGGAAGAGCTGCTACAAATCAACTCAGATGACTATTAGAAGCTCTTTCAAAAACAACCTTTGACTGAATAAAGAAAATTAAATTTCTGCATTTAACCCTTGAACTTCTGAACTATTCTTCACCCTGCCACAGTTTGAAAAGATACTTTGTCTGGGCAAACCAGAGCAGTGTCTTGCCTCCAGGCCCAAATCAAAACACTTCTGATGACCAGTCTTTCTGGTCTTGCAGTTTCGTTGCCCTTCATCTCAATCTCTGTATCAGCGATGCCTAGAAAACCCCATCCAACTAGCTAATGACTGAAGAGAACTGCAAAAGGTTTTAGCAAGTAAGGATTAGAGGGGCAAACAGCAATATGAAAGCGACTAAATGAAGTCGAATCCAGAGGATTTAAAAAGCAGATTTATCATGGAAACTTAACAGACATGGAATGACAGGGAATTCTGAAGGATGCAGGCGTGAGTTGAGCGTCAGACTGAGCAGACTAACCTTGAGGCAGAGTTCCTCCCACTGGCAGTGCAGGTGCTCTACCTGCTCCTGCAGCAGCAGGACGTCATCAGCAATGATGTACTGGGACAGATCCGTCTTCATGGTGCTCAGCTCCGTCAGGCTCTCAGCCCAGTCCTCCAGGGAGACCTTGTTCTTCTGCATACCATAACACGCTGATCAGCACAACAAACTCTCCGGGACCCCTACTCTCTGCACTCACTCTGTCACAGCAAGTCCCTACTGCCCCTCTCTTTCTGCTCCTCCTGCTTCTTTCTCTTTCTCCCTCTATCTCTGTCACTATTTTCTCCCCGCCCAGAGAGAGAGGATTAAAGGCCACAGGCTGCTTGCTGGGCTGGGGGGAGGGGTGGCCATGGAGGGGGAAGGGAGGGGATTGAGAGAGGGGGGTCGGGGATAAAGGCTCTGGCGGGTCAGAGGGGATGAGCTTTGAGATAAAACTATTTCAAACTTGACTTTGCCCTCCTGGGGGGTAATAAGAAAAGACCCCAAACTGCCCGAGGACTCATGTTTTCTTTGCAGATCCATGTCCTGATGTTTGGATCACATTATTTTAAACCTATATCTATTTGCCCTTCGCCACCTTTTGTTCCACCTGCAGCCTGGTAACACTGTGTAACACTACTGTGTGACCATATTCATGTGAACATGAATATGCACCTTTAATGTATGCAGCATGAGTGATCACCTGATTCAATTTTGGCCATAATTGGGTCAAGATTTTAAAAAAAAGTACATATCTTTACCACAGAGCAGAATTTTTAAAAAAAAATATACTCTCTGAAAAAAAGGATTCGTGATATTTGGTCCACAGTTGTGGGGGGTGAAGAACTGGAGTCAAGCTAACACTTTCTGGATCTGATCCAGAGTCTGCGCCTGCAGGCTACTTGAATTTAATTATTTTTAACACACCTCAACTGAAAAAAGTCATCATCCTCATCTGTTGCACTCAGAAGCACATCACTACTGTCCATGGGGCATTTGATTGGGACATGAGGCACATCCACAAATATATGACTCAACTTTTGACTATCAGTGCGATCGCTCAACTCTCCTTTTATTTCATTAGAGACAGCGAAAAGAGAAAACTTTTAATTCAAATAATTCAGATCAGCTAAAAGGTTTGCTGAGGGTGGTATTGCCGTACTGTACTTTATTTATCCCAGACGTAAAACAAAAGAAAGCTTCCATCTGCTGAGATTTAATTTAGATTACATCAACCTCTGCAGTGGTTCATCTTTCAGTGAGATATGACTTTTGATGGAGTTTGTTGGTGACTTGCAATTTGGGGATTTACCTTATAGAATATCTCTGCGTCCTCCAGGTCGTCATCACACTCTGGCATCGACTGGTTGAGCCTGGTCTTCATGTCTTTAAGCTGCAGCATGCTGTCTGTTAGCCCAACCTCGCAGCGCACCCAGTTCTAACACAATCAAAATATCGTTTTAAAGCTTGCTAATCATACAGATCAAAGTGATCTCACACAGCTAACCCAGCACACTCCTTTGTCTCTTACTTGCTAAACATGTCCACTGTCATTAATCACAACAGATTGGATTAACTTGGCTGCTCTCTGGCAAAGAGAGTCAGAGGCTGTGGGAGGCAAATGTGTTTGTCTGGGTCGAATAAACAAAAGAAACCGTTGGACTGCTGTAAAGTTTGAGCTCTAAAAACGAACAAGGCCCGGAGTCCATACAGGCTGATGTAACTGACTCAGGGGACCTCGGTGCAGCGCTCCCATCGCCTGACACTGCCTAACATTTCATTGATTTTGTATATCCGGTGTAATCTGATCCTGGTCCGGGTTTGAAAGTGGAGCTTTCAACACAAAAGACTCATCTAATGATAACAATTTAAAGGATTTATCCAAAATGCATTTTTACAGTGTCAAAGAGACAATGTGTGTTAAAGTTACAGACCAGCTAATGACTGTGCTGTTCAATATTCTGTGCTGTTACTGTTGTTTCAAACTGGGAAGCCATGCAAAATGAAGCGCTGGAACTGCTTTTAAAATCTTTCCAAAGGTTGAACTTCATTAAGCATGAAGTTAAGAGTAGAATCCCCTAAAAACCTCCCTGCAGAGGGCAATCACAGCTTTTCATTATCGATTAATCACCTTCCAGAATCCTTTAGTCTAAAAATGTTAATCAGTGACAATTTTCTGGTGCCGACAGTAACGGTAAGAAAAAAGGCTTTTCATCGGGCCAACAGGATGGGCCTCAAACATGTTCACATTAGCGACTTAAAATGCACTCTTTTGCATCGAGAGGTCAAGAGAAATCAAGGCAGTCAAATCAAAACACAGAAATACATGTACAGGCCAAAGTTTTCCGTAGTAACTCCGTAGTGAGCTCCAAAATACTTTTTTTTTTTTTGCTTTTTGAGCTAAAAAAGTTCCTGAAAGCAGCCCATTAAACCATACTGCAGCAGTCACAATTCATATGAGTGATTACCGTGATGATAGCCTCGGTGAGGTCCATCCTTTTGCTCAGCAGACTGTGGAGACTGTCCCACTCCTCCTGCAGCGTCCCCAGGTCCATCTGCAGCTGACTCTGGGTCTCCTCGTCCCCCATGGAGAACAGCTGTCGGCCGACCTCCAGAGTGTGGATGAAACTGCTCTGATACCTCTGGAACAACAGCTCTGTGTGCTGAGGAGTACAGCACGGGAGACAAAATAAGGAAGGAGAGTGGAGGATGAAAGGAAGAAAGGAAAAAGAACTGAAGGAAGCTCCTCAGTAGTGGTTTAATGGCAGATCTAGTTAGCCGGGGGCTCTGTGGGAGTGTTATTTTAAAGGGACAGCTTACGATTGGCCGGTTTTATCTTCACCCACATTGAATTTTAATCTCATCAGTCTTCCTTCATGACAGTCAAAGGCCCAAGATAGAAGAGAGTGGAAACTGTCTAATCTTTTCATTTTTCCCTTTGATGTAAATGCAATCAGCAACAGTTTTCCCTCCTTTAACTATAGGTGGGAAAGATAATCAGAATAAACAATGACTTTCAGGAACTGATCAATTCTCTGAGCAGACAGAACATCTTTAATGTTTAATTAAATCAGTTTTATTGCCCTTTCAAGTGATGCCAAATTCTATGATCTCGCTAACGATGTGAAATTAACTCCGAATTCCTGAATACTTGCAGTCTGTCTCACCTGCAGGTCCTGGAGGGAGCGCCACAGCTGCTGCAGGCTGCAGCAGGCCAGCCCGGCCGAGGGGAGGAGCGTCTGCGTGTCCGCCAGGAACCTCTGCAGCTTTGTCAGACTGCGGCTGTACAGGTGCCAGTGCTTCACCAGCCCCTCCACCAAAGAGCGCCGCTGGTCAGCTCGCTGCACCGCTCCCTGCCAGTGCTCTCTGAGCTGGGCCAGCTTTAGGATGAAGTCACTCCTGGACACATCAAAATAAGATGTTATTAAGATGTTATTAAACTTCAATGAAACACTGTGGTGCTGCTACAGAGGTGGTGCTGTTTGAGCCCCTCACCTGTCCTCCACCTCTCCTTTCTGCAGCAGATGAAGCGCTTCAGTGATGACTGAATGAAGGATCTGGTGACCAATGGACAGCTCAGCCTGAAAGCGCTGAAACACCAGGACAGAGCATGATGATGTGTGCGTGTAGCTCAGGTGTTTGGCTCTGTCAGCGAGGCTGCTAATCACATTTGATACCTTGTGAGTGCAGAGCTGCTGTCTGAGGCCGTCGTACGATCCCGCCACATCTACAGCCAGGCTGTCCTCCATCCTCTCCAGGAACGACATCCAGCTTTCACACTTCTGCTCAAATCTCTGCTGTCTCAACACTTCTGTCTGCAGCTCGCTGCACGCGAAACACAGCAGCAAGTGAAAAACGTGTGACGCTCCCAGGCAATTCAGATTACAACAGGAAACATTTCTCCGTGTCCCCCTCACTGACCTGCAGGCCTCCTCAGCTCTAGCAGAAGCGTCGGCCCAGCGGCGGTTGAGGAATTGCAGGCGTTGCGCTGCAGCGTCCTCCAGCGTAAGACTGCAGCTCAGCTCATTGAGGACATCGAGGTCAGCAGACAGGCCGCTCAGCTCCATGAGGCCAGACTGGAAACATATGGTGGCGTCAGAGACTCAGAGGGATCACAACAGTCTGGACTACAGCGCGCACGACATCGCAGCCGAGGACGACCTCAAGATTACACGCTACAGAGTTCCTCTGTCCTCATTTAGTCACCACGGGCCGGTTTTCTGCTCACACTGTAACTTCCCACTCAGACGTGTAAAGTCAGGTGGAGACAAAGTTATTAGTATCAAAACTTTTACTCATATTTCACAAACATATCTTCACAATAAATTCTGTTTATGTCAGAATCTTCTTTCCTGATGAAAGCACTGTGACCCAAAGGTTTTCACTGCAGTGGAGCATTCACAGTACTGAAGGAGACCCGTCTGGCCCACAGCTGCACAACGAGCCACAAACTGGACTTCGCAGTTTTTCGTTTCACAGCTTTTAAATGAATCCTTTTCAACCACTTAAAGACTTAAAGATGACGAAGCTGGATGAAAACTGATGAGTTATTTAAAGCATAATTAAACAAAAATTTGTCTCCCCCGCTTTCATCTGATCCTGAAACTTCTCTTTTAAAGGCAAAAGTCTTACTGAGCAGTTTACAGCAGCAGTACAACAGTTATTCATAAAATCATGATGTCTCACCAGGTCTGCCCTCCGAGCTGGATCCTCCAGGCGCTGCTGCCAGACCTCCAGATTTCCCTCCAGTGACTCCAGGGCATTTTCGAAGACCTGCATCTGCTTAAGCTCCTCCTACACACAAAAGTGACACATGGCACACGGCCATATGTGCCTTAATTTATAGGTCACTGGTGCAGACGTGTGCTAGGTGAGGAAAATCAGTTGCAACAGGTTAGAATAAAAGGTTTAAGTTTAGGTTTGTCCTCGTGGACAGGTCAGCAGTGTTTTCATACAAAGGTTCCTGCAGGTTCGCCTCAGTAGGTGGGCTCAGTATGTTAACTTAATAAAAAAGTCTTTTAAGTTGATTAGTTCAGTGTAAGTAGTTCTCAAGTTAAAAGTGACACAGTACATTCAGTCTGACTCACACCGACTTTTTCATTCACGAGGTTTTACCTGCAGGTGACCCAGCTTCCCAGACAGCCACTGACCGAGCTGCAGGACACCACGTGACAACAAGCGGCTCTGCGATTGGATCAAAGCGCTAGCTGAAGGTTCCAGGTGGCTAATTAAGTTCTTGGAGGATTCCAGCACCCTCTCCAGGTCAGACTGCAGAGTGGCCGTCCTCGCCATCAGACTCTGAAACAGGGCGAATTAAAGCAGAGATTTTAGACGATTGAAGAGTTTCTATTATGTTTGCTGTTAGTGACATGAGTGAGAATGTTAAAGGTCAGCACTGGAAGTAAAAAAAAAAAAAAAAAGCTTTGTTTTTATGCTTTTTTTTTGACTTGCGGGATTTTTAAATTTTTGTTCTTTGGATGTGAAATATATGTTATAAGCAAGGA
>VOQJ01042475.1:16770-27434 GCA_015052665.1 Apistogramma diplotaenia | reverse complement strand
ATTTGGGAGGTTAACTTAAAGGAGGCACAGATTACATTGGGGGGGGGGGGGAGGAGGCAGGGGGCTCCTCACCTTGTGCAGAGTTTGCTGGATAACAGGCACATCAACCAGGAGACGGGACCAGTCCAGCTCCATCTGTCTGAGCCGAGTGTTGACGGAGAACACACAAGTGCCGGACGTCGTGGGCGGAGGAGACCCGTTATCCTCGGGATCTCCACCAGAGTGTCTTTCCTTCAGCTGGACCAGCTGGGTCGCAGCGCCGGTCACCATCACCTTCACTTCAGCTTTGGCCTCCAACTCTTTGGTCAAAGTCTGCAATACAACTCTTGTTACAGTATATTCTGGTCCCCATAAACGAATTACTCTGTGGGCTGTGGAAGGATCGTTAATGAGCAAAATCTGCTCAAAGAGATGGAAGCAAAGTTTTCAAACAGCACTTAACGCTCTCATCGCCTACTCACCGTAGACTGGAGGTAGCGCTCACGCCTCTGTTCAACATCCACCTCCTCATTGGCTGAGAGCGCGAGCTCACGCCATCTGCCAATCCGCTGGCTGGCCTCGCCCATCCACTCAGCCAGCGCGGCAGAGCTGTGAAGGAACCTGATCATTGGGGAAAATTTGCATATTTGAGAAAGTTTAAAAACGTTTCAGCCAAACATCTATAAAAAGTATATAAATTTGATCATATCAGGTTCTTTAGATCCAACCTTTATAACTAAAATGTATCCAGAATATTCTTATCCCAATATAAATCACTTAAAAATGATAAGGAATGATTACACTAAAAAGCCTAAATTATGAACAAGTTCTTTTTCATCTGTCACCTGCTCTCCAGCTTCCTTTCTGTGTCGTAGCTGCTGCGTTTATGCTCCAGCCTCTTATGCAAAGACCTCCAGCGAACCTCCAGTTTACAGACAGACGTGCCCACTCCACCGCAGCCCAGCTTCTGCAGCCGCCGGCCTCCCTCCAGCATCTGACTGAACTGCGCTTCGTTTCCCTCCAGAATGTGATGCAGTTCCTGCAGGCAGAAAGTGCAACTTTTACGTCACTGCACAGACCTATTAAATGAATTCACCCACTCGTTCATGCGTGCATGCACCTTCCTGAGGAGGTGGCTGGCTGCAGTCACAGACTCACACTGAAGGTGAAGGTTCGTGCCACTTTCATCTAAATCAGCCTGATACTCAATAAAGGAATCACAATTGTTGGCATGAACATTAGCTTTACTGTAAGATCGACATGCTGAGTCTGACAATGTAATACTTGCCCTCTATATTTATGTCTTTATCTCTTTAACCACACATGCACTTTGTTGACCACTGGACGGGCTGCATCATGTTCTGTGCTCCATTTCGAGTGAACAGTGAACAAAACTAAAATAAATTTAGTCAGAAGTCTCTGCTTGGCTAAAAACTCACATCACAGGCAAGGGACATGATGTACCCCTACAGGAAACAACCTATCTGGGTGCATTTAATTGATCCAATTAGGTTTGAGTGCAGCACACAAAAACTGCAGCATAGAGCATGCCCAGAGAGGTAGCCTGGAACATTACTAGATGTGCTCTGTACTCCAGTTGCCTGCTTGTTGGTAAATTAGATGGTCAGAAAACACATTTAGCAATAAAAAAAAAGGAAATACCTTGTAGACGGAGAGCGTCTTTGATTCCTGCTCAGTGCCCTCGGGGATCTTGGGAAATGACGTCTCAATACTTCTCATCAACGAGTCAGACCAGGCACTGTCCTCCTCCCACCGTGACCACAGCTGAGACAGGCATTACGACGGTCAGTGATTAAAATCAGTGCTAGTTCACAGTCTGCATTAATACAATACATTTTTTATATACATTTATTTATTTACTTTTATATTTTTTGCACTTTTAAGAATTCCCATGTACACAAACCTTGCGTGTGAGTACAAATAGCAAATAAAGTCTCTTGAATCTTGAAACTGAACAGATTAAAGGAAGCTTGAGACATGCAGGAGTCATTAGGCTCTGAAAGAAGTGCTTTTTAGAAATGATAACAGCATTCATATCCACTTTGACTGGAGATACAAAGTGAAAAAGGCTTTTCATAAAATCTCTCTGCATTGTGCATATATTTCTGTTCCTTTACTTCACAGTCACTTTGCAGGTATGCTGCATGTCCTACCTCTAATATTTCCTGCATTCTGGCCCCTTTCTCTAGTCCGTGCTGCTGTAGCCGGGCCACTTCATCCTGCATACCCTTTATTATACCCTCCCATCTCTCCAGGGGGATATCAGGGACTCTATTGGTCAGGTACCGCAGGATTTCAAAATGATGGCCCAGGAACTGATAAAACTTCTGATTAAGAAAAAGTAGATATAAAAATCAGATCATATTGTCTTATTTTATTAGAAAAATGTTCTTTTTTTCCACACTGACCACGTGAGTGCTCAGCTTCTTCTGGAGCTGGGCCCTGCTCCGGAGCTCCATGTCAGGCTGCTGAAGGAGGATTTCAGAGCCCAGACTGAGCAGCTCCTCAAAGCTGTGGACCAGCCACTCATAATGCTTCTGCAGGTCCAAACTGCTCTTCAGCTCCTCACAGTGGGAACGGACACCACCCAGTACTGTGTCCATCTCACCCTGTGCAGCAGAAAATAGCACCAGCTGAATAATTCAGTTTATAAGTACCCGTATTCTTAAGCTTCCCAACTTTCTCAGTAGTTAACAGGCCACATTAGTGACCTGGCTATATTTCTAAACACAAAAGCCCACACACGCGCTAACACACCTGCAGCTGTGTGGTCTTCCGGATGAGACAGGCAGGTAAGTCGTGTTGGTCAGCCTCCTCCAGCAGGGAGCCGACCTGCTCGACCTGCTGCCGCAGAGACTCCTGCATCTCAACAGCAACCTGGCAAAAAAATAACTAAATAACTAAAATCAAACTTTTATCTCAGTTTAAGTTCGATACGCCTTTTTATGTTCTCTATTTTTATGTGTATTAATAAGGAAGCTTATTGATTGATATTTAAATCACATGCAAACATTTGTGATCTCTGCACTCAGTTAAATATCTCCATGGAAACAGTACCTGTAGTTGTTCAGTAAGGCCAAGCTTTCCACTGAGTTCATTAGTTAATTGTTGAACAGTTGAAGTGTTAGAGGTGAAGGCTGCATGCAACTCTTTTAGACGTCTCTGTTGGTTAGACAGACAAAAGCAGTCGCGTGATTCGCTGGATACAAAAACTGAAGCTTTATTTTGAAAAATAAGGAAGATACTTGTGATTTAAACCTCCACATTAAAACTTACACTGGAAGGTGTTGAGTTACTCTATGGATACAGTGACAGTACAATAACGCTAAGATAAAACACTTGCAACACCTTAACAGAGAAGAATGGACATTTAAATATTTGCATATATTATTTGATTTCATAAAAACCTGACCTGTTTCTCTGCACTGGCCTCCTGCAGGTTCCTGAGCTGCTTCTCTCTGCTGGTCAGTGCCACCTGGACCACAGGGAGTACTCTGCACAGACTTTCAACACACTGCTGACCACACTTTGACCCGAGGACACGGCTGACCTTTGACCCCTGAGAAACCAGCTCACTGCCAAGAGTGGCGAGCTCTGCTGAAAGACTCTGAAAAGGAACCCAGTGAAGCTCAAAAAGTTAAGGATCAAAAAGATCACATAAGTATTCATTCAACATCGTTTTTTTTCCCTGAAAAAACTGAAAACAACGAATGTGATTAGAATATCCCCAAATCTCAGTAAACAGTGGCCTGTGTTAAGTGGATGTTGCAGCGAAGCAGCTCACCTGGAGCTGCAGCAGCTTCGGCTGGGCTTCTTCTTCATGTGTCATCAGAACCGCTGAGCACAGCATGCTGTTGATGGAGGACAGGGACAGGGACGCTCCGTGCAATACATGAAACAAACCCTCATCGAGGGTCTGATGGGTACCCTCCACAGGGGGGGCCTGGGTATGAAAGGTCAGTCAAACTGTTAGCAAGAAACTGAAAGTTCAGTGTGACGTTATTATTCATTCAGACGGAAATTTTACTGTTGCTTTTTCTGAATGTTCTTTGTTTTGAGAGAGAAGGAGAAAATGTGTGTGTGTGTGTGTTTTACATTATAAACTCTGATTTGAATGGAAGTTTCCCTTTCATGTCCTGCAGTGAACCGTGGCTAACAGATCACAGTAATAAGATTTGCAGCTGCAGAAGCTTTGAGGCTCTGAAAGCAGCTCAGTCTGATAACTTATATTTGCATAAAAATGACTGAAATGAAATCATAAACGAATTAGATCATCTCAGAGTATTAGCCAGAATAAAAATATGTAAATAAAACTGAATAAATAAATAAAAACACTGGAAATAATTCTTGGTTCTTAGACTCACTAGTCACAGTTTGGACTTGGTGAACTCACCAGAGGTGGCAAAAGTACAGACATCTGTACTTAAGTAGAAGTACTTCTCTTATAAATGACTTTGGTAAAAGTTGAAGTACTGGTTCAACTTCCTTATGTAAGTAAAAGTAAAAAAGTACAGGCTCTGAAATGTACTCAAAGTAAGAAAGTAAAAGTAGCTCTTTGGAGGATGTTTCTACTCTAATGTTTCTAAAAATCAATTCAAATACAAATACCTGAAAAATCTATTTAAGTACAGTAACGAAGTATTTATACTATACTTAGTTCCCTCCCACCACAGTGATGCCTTTGAACTCTGTTTCACCATCATAGAAACCAGGTTTTATTTATCCAATAACTGCTGCATATTAGAGTGAAAAAGCTCCGGCCCTTATCCTTCACATCTCACTCACATGTTGTTTTCTGTGAATAAATTCAGCACAGCAATAGTCAATACTGCCACTGATAACGCAAGCTGCGTGGCTGAATATAAACACATTTAACTGGTTATAATTATAAATTATATTATCATTCAAAGGCAAATATAAATTTAAGGAGTTAATGATCCAGCTTCCCTTCAGCTTTATCTCGTGCTCTCTGCTCTTCGGAGGAAAACCAGTAACTGGCCTCATGTAACAGCTTCTATATTGTCTGATAAACAGCCCTAACAATGGCTCCTCACCTGATTCAGAAGCTCTGCAGATGTGTGTCCCAACTCTCTCAGATGGCTGATGCAGGTCTGGAGCTCTTTCAGGTTTTTTGCGGCAATCATGCATCCTGCTGTTCCATTGCTGCGCTTCACAGATAAGTCTGTCACCTTCATAAAGAGAGAGGAAGAGAGCCACACAGACCGAGCGCGAGAGAAAAACATCAGAGGAAAAGTTGGAGACACGCGCAACTGTAATCATGCCCTGCAGGAGTCCCCATAACACCAACGAGACAACAAAGTGGCATCTGCTCGAAGAAGGTGATAATCAAGCATGGCGAGAACACCGATTTGTCCTTTTCCTTTTTGTATTTGAAAAGGGATAATCAAGCACCTCGGCTTTCACGATGAAGGCCTCACCTCAGACAGAGGAAGCAGCCAGCTCCCCTCCAAAGCCAGCAGCTGACGGTGCAGGTGATCCCACTTCTGCTGAGCAGAGTCCCCCTCCCCATCAGCCTCAGCAGGACACAACCTACAGTAAGAGAAGAGGCAGAAAATTAACACTTCATTTTGCTCCAGCTTTCTTTCTTTCTGTATGTAGTATTTTCTTTTTCTGTCTTATAAATAAGACACCTTATATTAAACAATAGTTAAGACTCTGTAATAACGCAGGTATAACAGAGTAAAGAAACTGCGCTGCCTTTGTGAGGGCTGGCTGTGGTCTTCGGACTCCTGGCTGCAGAGCTGAACTCGGCTGCCCTGCCTGGCGATGGCCTGGGTCAGTCCTCTTTGTTCAGTGAGCTCATGCTCCAGCTCCTGCACACCAACATAAATATGTCCACGTAAAGTTAAACAAGAAGATTAAAGTCCACACCATTTAAATCTGACGCCAAAGCAGTCAATGGAATCAGTACCTTCTGCTGCTGCAGGCTGCTCTGTCTGAGCAGTTTGTTTCTTGGGGAGGAGAAGATCTCCTGAACATTGCTGCTGCGCATTAATTTACACTCGGGCTGGTGCTCAGCCTCAGAACCTGAATGCTGTGGAAAAACATGTAAAGTACATTTGCAGACCTGTTAATAATTATCAAGAGCAGACTTTGCCACATGGTCACAGGAGGACGTTACTTTCACCTGCACAGATGAAAACCTGCAAACTCAAAGTTTCTAAAGCAGGATGACAGAAACGTGCACGGAAATGGATAGAAGGACATTTGAAAATTCATTTGCTTTTTCTTTTAACTCAGAAAAAGACAAAACAATAATTTCCCAAGACTTAGTAGCACATCCAAAGTGGGAAATGTGCAGTATTCCATTTACTTGCAGTTCCAAGAAACTTAATACAGTTGTTGTCTGGAAGTGTCAGTGTCTGCTGATCGCGCATACCTGCTCCTGGGGCTTGTTGTGACTGCTCATCCTCTGCTCTTCCTGTCTGTCTTGCAGCTGCTTCTGAAAGGACACCAGGTTGATCTTCAGGAGTTCCAGTTTGGTGGCGAGACATTCAGCTGCCTCCTGCTGGGCTCGTGCGGCTTCCAGTTCGCTCTGCTGCAGCTGTTCAGATGTTTGACTGAGAGCAGACAAGCTGGCTATCTTCTGCTCAAACTCCACAAACATCTCCTATAAACACACAGGGACACACTCAGGAACACTAAGATAATAAGAAGACTGGCAGCGTGGCTTTGTTCTGGGACTTCCCTGCTCTTACAAGTCCATCTGGGGTAGAGGTGGGCTGCAAAGCAGCTTGCAGGTGGATATCAGCTGTTTCTATTGCAAATTGTTTGCAGTCTTTTAGTTTGCAAATCAATTGAATATGTAAGTGTCATTCCATACAAATAGCACTTATGATAAGATAATGCTTAGATTTTATCTGACTTTCCACAGTTTCACTTTTACTGATCTTTACATTGCACTTGAATGAAGTCATCAAGTTTGATATTTATTTTTAATATCTAGACTACCAATAACAGGAAATAAGCAAATAAGCACTTGTAGCTTATCTCTTTTTTCATCCTGTTAGTACTTGTTCTTCAGCTGGTTCTTCAGGTCTTTTACAGACCACCTACTGTAACTGTTTTCTCTATTCCAACAACTCTCATCTTCAGTAAAAACTTCTTAATTGTCAACTTTTAAAATCATTGTTAAACACCATCAGCATTTCACATAATTCCACTGCATTTATCTAGCAAAGACAAACATAAAATGATGTTAAACCTTTTCACTGGTTCTTACATAATGCTTTTCTACTCTACTTTGAGCACTCAAAGCGCTTTTTCACCACGTGACTAATTCACACACATTCATACCAGCACTGCTTTCTACTCATTCACACGCCAGGCTTTTGTCCACCTGTTAGAGACACACCCATGTTTTGTTTATTGTTTAATGACCTCATCTCCTGCTCTGTTGCTGACACCACTGTATCAGAAACAGATTTAGCTCTGGAGCTCAGCTTTGAGCAGCTCAGCACATGATGACACCAAAGTTAGGTGAATGAGGCCTCTCCATTAACGAGGCTTTTTTTTAGTCTCAAAACTTTAATGGAGGCTTAAGTTACACTCTGGGAGTCCTGGGAGGAAATACCTGTTAGGGCATGACTCTACAGACTGAAAGCTATTATAACACAGACTGAATATTTAATCAAAGTAAGCTATTTAAAAATGCTAACAGCTGTATGTCATTGCTACATACTGATAATCGACACAGTAGCTGCCACACAGAACAACAACTATGAACTCTGCACGTCTGAAATTGTTTTATGCCACGTGTTTATCACTGCAGGACAAACAAGGCGAGAATAAGTCACACATGCTCTGACATCGACAAGTTTAAGAAGAGTGAAACAGTTGTAGATGATACCAAAGAAGCAGCAACTATAAAAAATGTGATAGTATAATAATGTGGCCATGGTTGTCCATTACAAGCACTGAGGCTGAGAAACAGGCTGTGTGTGTGTGTGTGTGTGTGTGTGTGATCGGTCTGTGCACATAACTTTCATTGTCTTAGCATTATTACAATAGCTCATGACTTTTGACCCCTCAGCACAGTAACACGACGGAGGAATTATGGCAGAACATCTTTAAGCTGCGTGCCACAAGATAACTATGAGGTTCAGCCGGGCAGAAATATCTAGTTTTAATGTTTGAGACCTTCAAAAATAATTCAAATGTAAACAAGTGCAAAGCAGATATATGAAGAAGAGCATTTCCTGATTCTGTGGATTTACATCGACAAATATTAAAACTGTGACGAATGAAGTGCTGAAGGTTTTATTCCTGAAAGTAACCAGATTAGATGAAAGTCAGCAGGTTTTAAATGTCACTGACTTGATGAGGGCAAAGGTCAGCTACAGCAGATATCTTGGGGTTAAAGTTTTTAGCTGTCCAGGCAGCAGCTTCTTGTCAATAACATTTACATGTTGTTTATGTGGAGTCCCCGAGTCGCCCTCCTGAGCTCATTTTGTATTAATAATAAAAAAAAGAAACATTATCAATAACAGCCTTAATTAAAATCGAATAAAAAAAAAAGTCTAATATATCTGTGACTTTCAAATTCATCATATTGAAAGAAAGTGAAAACAGTGCGTATGTATGTAATGTGAGTTCATAAAAATGTGCTCCCACATTCAGCCCACACTGAAATAACACTTGTAAATCCTGGGAGTGGGCTGGTCTCCTGGTGGGCGGAGCTTACCTGCCAGGTGAGGAGTTGTTGCTCCACGCTGTCTTGCATGGTTGATGCAGCGGCAGCCCCGGCACTTAGAAGGCTCCTCTGGGATTTCTGCAGCCACAGCTCCAGCTGGCTCACCCTCTCCAGACACACATGGAGGACACCTTCACTGAGGCGAGGTCCAGGCTGGGACCGGGCCTGCCGGGGCTCCTCTGCTTCCTGGCACACAAACACAACACACCCAGCTGAGCCTCTCTGTGCCACGGTCACAGGTAGAGAGGAAGGAAGCTGAGGAAGGGAAGCGCTGGAGCTGAGTCTGTAGCTCCAATACTGACATAAACAAATATTTGTGACCTGTTACTTTGTTCCCACACTGCCACTCCCAGTAAGTTCCCCCCCCCCAAAGCTGGTTATCTCACGTTCTCTTGCTCTGTTTCACTCCTTTTTCTTTTACTGTATGTGCTCCACCCACCTGTGAAAAACCACTTCCTGGAGCTGTGGCAGGGCCACAGGGACAGAGTGACAGGCACAGAAAGAAAAGAGCCTGCAGGCAGCAGGGGTGGAGCTGACAGAGGGCCAGGTAAGCTGAGTATGCGTCAAGCACAGAATCCAAACACAATCCTACTTCCTCCAGAACAGCTAACAACTCTTTTTTTTCTTTTACAATATTTGCTTCATTTTTACAGTGAATCAAACTCACTCTTCACAGTGTAAGTTTAAAAACTATTGTCTAAAATGATGAATTGATTGGCTTTCACGGCCGATCTCTGTGCGCACACTTGAATGAATGCAGGCTCAGCACGTAGTGAGCAAAAGAGTCAACAAAGTTGCTTTACATGTCAAAATCAATCGGTGCTCAGCAGCCTTTGATGTCAGCAGGCGCAGAGCACTGATAAATGTCCTCTGTAAAAAGTTCCCTCAGGTGATGAATCTGAACTCAGCACACCTATTTCAGCCACAAAAGAAGTTGCTCCCCTCAACTGGATCATTTGTTAATTTGAAATACATATATAAATGAATTTGAATGACTAATGAGAGAAATCATTCTTGCCACAAATAAGTGATGTTTGGAATGCAATTTTCAAATATTCTGCATAGATATGAGATCCGAAAGTAAGTGTGAACTTCACATCGAGCTGCAACGCTGCGTCACAGGTTAGGACATAAAGTCGCTCAACGAACTAACCAACAAGTCGATGCTTCTTTTGTGGATAAGCAAACGTTCCTCAGTGTGATCTCATTTCAGACGGCTTGTCTGCAGCCAGCCCGCGGACGGTTAGCACGTTAGCTCGAGGATGGTGCTTTTGGGGGTGCATCATGCTCAAACCAATTTAAAAACATATTAACGAGTTCGGTGGGACTCTAAACGTGGAGGTGTGGCACAAAGCAGGTGCTGATGCCTTTGCTGATCTTTTGCTTATGTTAGGACGTGTGTGGGAGCCAGAGCTGCTTCTGTCATGGCAGATGACTGCCCCTCCCTGAGCCTGGTTCTGCTGGAGGTTTCTTCCTGTTAAAAGGGAGTTTTTACTTTCCACTGTCACCAAGCGCTTGCTCATAGGGGGTCGTTTGGATTGTTGGGTTTAATCTGTAATTATAAAAAGCACCTTGAGGCGACTGTTTGTTGTGATTTGGCGCTGTATAAATAAAATTGAATTGAATTCTGTGTTTAGTTGATGCCAAAAGGATTTTTTCTTTACAGATGGTGATGGTGCAGAGCTGGACTTTGGGATGCCTCCACTCATCACTATCTAAACTACTGCTTTATCTTTGGATTCCTCACTATGTCTAATGTGAGTGCATGTTCAGACGGTATGAAGGTGTTATGTGTGTTTTATATACTGAGTTTTCCCTCAGCCCCTTTGGGTAGCTGCCATTCCCCTCCATGCAAGCCCCCCTCTGTCCCCTCATGAGCTCCTGACACAGAAAAAGAGAGGCCGAGGAGTGGATCACTGTTGTGGGTTTATTTGTATTTGTGCTCGTTTTT
>VOQJ01042475.1:0-13502 GCA_015052665.1 Apistogramma diplotaenia | reverse complement strand
GGGGGGGGGGGTTTCATTCTTAGCAATTTGTTAATAACACATGTGGGATTGGGTATGCATGCAAGTCAGTGCCAGTCACAAACACCAAAAGAACAACCTATGCTTTTTTCCAGGTGCTCTTGTGTGTGAGTATCTGAGCTTTTCTAACAAACTGCTGCTTATTTAGTCTAAAAGAAGTAACTGTGAGAAAAGACCGGCTCCCTGGTACTCTTACCTGAGTGAAATCAGGTGTCCAGGACTGTCTCTGCTCAGGTGAGGCTTGCTCCACAGTCATCAGCGTAGCTCCAGATCTCTTTAGTATGTCCTCCTCAACGTGGGCGATTCTGATGTGGCCCTGCTCTTCCTTCAGAGAGACAGCAAACAGTACAGGCTGTTGAACTGTGTTTAGAGCTGTACATAATTAATGGCACAACATAACTGAAGTACTATTTTGCCTATATTGCAGAAATAAAGAACTTAAATAAATACATGAATTCAAAGACAAAACTGCAAATTTATGTTTAATTTTTTGTGATTTTATACATGTTACAAATCCTTAAACACCCACAACATTCAAAACGTCCCTATATATTTATTTTTACTGGACCAAGCTCACCTCAGCCTCCTCAGATGTCGATTTTTTGAGTTCAGTCGTTGTCTGATTGGCTGACTGAGCTTTGGCTTGTGTAGGAGTTGGAGGCTGTTGGATAAATAATGCGGGAACCTTCTACAAAAACAGTGAAGCAGAAAACTCAGGTTCAGGCCTCTTGCAGATCAAATATCTCAGGGACCATCTGATTGGTTAACTGACCTTCTCCAGTTCCAGCAGCAGCGTCTGGAGCTGGTCCACTACAGTGAAGATGGTCAGAGTTTCTTCAGCCTTCTCAGGAAGACACAGACCTGGCTTACACTTCTGGATCTCAGCTACTGTTGTCCTCATAGACTGGATCTTCTGCTCAATCGCCTGTGAACATAGAAGAAAATGATGGTTTGTAATTATTCTTTTGTATTGCTGCTTTGCTAACTGGACCAGCTGATTTCAATCTGCGCAGTCACAAACACAGACTTATGAAACAAACGTCTCCTTCAACAGATCTCACCTTCAAACTATCCTCTCGGGGGCTGGGGAAAGTCTCTGGAGAAGCGAGCAAGGACTTGATCTCAGCCACATCACTCTCCATGCGCTTGACTTCACTCTCAATCGCCTCCACTTCCTAGAGATCAAGAAATCGCTCAGTAGACGAGCACATTGACAGAGAAATACGGTAAACAGAAATACCATCTTGATAATATCTACTGACGAATGAACCAAAGAAATCAAATCTCACAGCGGCAGCGTGCTCCAGCTGAGACAGAGGAGCTGTGAAGCTGTCCTGAACCTCGGCCACTTGGCGATCTGCGTCGAGCAGCTGTTCCTGGAGAGCCGTGACATCGCAAACCTGTGACATTTCCTTCAGGACCGTGCTGAAGCCCTGCAGCGTGGTTCGGATCTGGGATGAATCATCCAGCACCATCTGCATCGCAGCATAAAGAGAACATCTTTGTTTGCCTCATTGCACTGTACCACAACGCAGTAAAATGCTTGATTAAAAAGGAAGAGTTGCGTGCTGACCTGCAGGGCGTGAACGTGGCTGCTCAGACATTTAGCTGTGGTGTAGGTGCACGGAGCAACGAGCCACGACTGAGCCTCAGACATCCAGCTCTTGGAGCTCTTGATCATCTCTTGATGCTCCTGAAGCCATGACTGAATCTAAACAGAAACGAGGAAAAAGGCAGAGATTTTTAAACTTCACAGATTTCCTTTTTAAGCTGCATTGTGAGGTGGCTGTTACGACACTGTAACTACAGATGTTTTCCCCTTTAGAAAGAGAGAACTACAAGGAACCGAAGCTTTTCCCACCTTGCTGATTAGGGTGGTCCTCTGCTCTGCCTGTTTGGCCAGTAGGGAGTGAAGCTGCTGAACCTCCACTAGTCTTTCTGTGAGGATCAGCACCTCCTCGGGCTTCTCTAAGTCTTGCATGTCCACTTCCAGTGCTGCTAGACATGAGTGCCACACGTCCAGCTCATCCCAGACACGCTGAGCACACAAATAAGTGAAGACATATTGGTGACATACATTATTTATACAGTGAGACATCAAGTTGTATTTTGGAAGGTGAGCATTAGATTAGCTAAAGCTCAGCTGACTGTAGGACTGCGAAGTGCCCGAATCCTGCACCTGCAGAACGATCTCGAACCGTCCTCTTAGAGCGACGCGGCTTTTTTCCTGGCAAACCTCTGAACGTCTCATACTTGTTCAGTCTTCTTCTAAAATTGAACATTGTGTAACATTTAACATGCTGACTGGGGCCTGTAGCGTGGCACTCTCTCAGCACCGCATGCTTTGACCTTGGGGTGAATTTGCTGGGGCACTCCTGTGAAGATTGTGTGTGGCGTTGTGTTGCTCCAGACCAGCACACACTGCCAAAACCTCTGCTTTTATAGAAGTGCTCACACTGCCGACGATCAGTTAATCAAGTGCATTGGATTGGCAGCACTTGACTGCTACTTACTGTACCTCTTAATTGTAATGGAAGCACTGAGGGTGGACTCGCTTACTGCAGCGAGTCCTGTGGAAACGTTTCTGCTTCACAGGACTGTGTAACACAAAAAGGAAAAGAATAACAGCTCCTTTAAAGGTTGAAACATGTACTATTGGAAGAATGAATTTTTTTATCCATACTGCAGTGTGCAATAATGCTCGAGGAACATGTGCATGTATGTGCTGTATACATAAAGATACAGCACAAAATGCACACAGGGGTCAGTGAAACCTACTGCACACCTCCTGGCCAGCAGGGGACGATCATTACATGCTGTTATCTTTATCTCATCCTCTCAGAAGCTCTTTGTTTTTTTTAATTCTCTTTACAAAAGTTGAAATATTGAGCCAGATGGAGCACCTCCTCATCATTACCCACCTTCTGAGTGATCTTTGCGTCAATCACAGTGGGGCTCCTCTGCTCCAGTCTCTTCTGAACAGATCTCAGGCCAGCTTCGATATCGGACATCTTCGCGCCCAGCCTGTGAACAGGACCGCTCCTCTCTATCGCCTCTCCCACCTGATGCACCAGTCAGGGGAAAAATGTGAACAATTGCAGCAGGAAACAGCGTTTTGAGCCAGACCTACAGTATATGGATCTGGAATTTATTATTTTGCCCCCATCGTCTGCTCGTCAGTAGGCTCTTTTACTCCAAACCAATACAGTATATTCAAAATAAAATCTTCCACAAGCCCTTACAGATTAATAAATTCTTCATCTTTAAAAAGTCAAAATGAAAGCTTTTTGCACCTTTACTTCCACTTGCTGCAGAGACTTAGTGATTTCCTGCAACTGGCCGTCGATCTCGGCCGGGACCAGAGTGTACATATCTGAGTATTTCATCTTCAGGCTCTCCATGATGCGGTGCAGCAAAGACTTCTGGGTACACAGCTGTCTGTAGAGCTCCTGAAACCACATAGAGAGAAAAAACAAACCAAAAAAAAAGAATAATAATATTTTTGAAGACGAACTAAATCTCCTCTCTCAAATAACACTTGTAAGCCGATAGACGAGACTTAACTCTCATACCAACATCAGGTTTTCTGCTTCATTTTCTACACAGCAGAACTCTTATTTTGGAATAAAATATCAATATCACGTACAGCTCTCACTAACGAAGCTCCTTGGAAGCTTTTAGCTCTCTGTCACGCCGTCCTCTCGCTGCCTCCTGCTGTGCTGCCATCAAACACAGCCTACCTCTTTAAGCCCATAATTTGCACAATAGTTAAGTGAACGCATTTCACCTCATTATGCTTCTCCTGCACAATAACAACCGATACAAAGATGAGAAAAACGTTTAAAATGTGAGAAATAAAACAGAGGAGACTACCTGGGTCTGACAGCGTCCGATGGGCTACTGTACAGGGAGGTGCAGGCTGTTGTCACTATGGGAAACTGAGCTTCTATGTGTGTGCGTGCCCGCGTGTGTGCGACACAAAGGAAGGGAGGAAGAGCGGGTATACAGAGACGCTTTCTGTGCATGAGAGTGCAGGAGATGAAGAGCGCGAGCTGTGTGTGCGTCTCTTTGTGAGGACCAGTTTGTGTTTTGAGAAATGATGAACATTTTGCAGGAAACAGCCATCTGAGGTCATTGTAGAATATTTAGAATTTTTAAAAATGAGAGGACATGTTTGTAAAATTTGTATATTTTTGCAAAGTTCATGAGTTACCTTTAATTTGAGGAAAGTGGAAACATCTTCTTATTATGGTCTCTATATTTGAGGAAATCTGTACATTTTATTCAAGTGAGGACATTTTTCTGAAAGCTGAGTGAGAGTTAAAGACTGAGGTTCAGTAGGTTCACAGAATATATTAATGTATGGCAACGAGTGTCCTCACAAGTGCAGCAGTATGTGTGTCTTTGTGTGCATCCATGAAACGACTTGGCTACAACAGCCACCTGGAAGATCCACTTACAACACAGAACAAAAGGTGTCTGGTACAAGAGGAGGGGTGAGGGTGGTGGGAGTGATGGGGGAACCGTTGGATGATAGAGAGGGGGTCTTTCAGACAAACACAGACTCCGCAAGGGGAAGGAAAAACTGTGGTGTGTGTGTGTGTGTGTGTGTAGAAAGGTGGAGTGGATGAGATGTTGGCCTGTGCTCAGGTTTCAGGACAAAGGGCAGAGTGATCAGTGATTCTGTGAGCTGGTGGTTTTATAGAAGTGAACACCAAACAGCTTCTGGGCCTGAAGCCAAGCCAACGGTCAGATGCAGAGTTTTCATATTTAGTGGACACAGTGCACTACACAGCCAACAAGCTGCTTCACTCTACATTCATGGGGGTCAGGATGGGAAAAGTCCTGCTGACGAACTCCCAGATTCATCAAGAGAGCTCAGCTGGCTGCTACCAGCTGAGCTAAAGGTGGAGTGACACTGAAACTATACAATGTGATACATAAGCATCAGTTTCAGTGTTGTGTTGTTGACATGCCACTGAGTGTAACTTTTCCAGTTGAGTGTGAAGACAAGTGTGTCATTCTAAAAATAGCTGTGATGTTACAGGCGGAGTACAAATGCATCATTGTGTTTCAGTGCAGATGATGAAACTGTCCCGCTCTCATTAGAGGCTCGTTATTTCCATCCCAGTGGCCGGGACAGAGAGAAACTCTGAGCACACTGATGTGTGTTTAGATTCCAGGATTCCAGAGTAAAACACAGATGCACCCAGAGCCCTTCCAGGGGACCAGAGGAACAGCTCCCATAATGATAAAACTTAGCTGTTTATCAAATTAAGAGAAGTCCAGAAAGCTCAGAGTATGCTTACAAGGTTATGCATTTCACAATTAATGCATTCGTATTGCTAAACTCGTAGGTGTGATGTAACCCTGACAAACAATAACTTGAGAGTCCCACCTGTAACTCCTGTGTGCTGCTGCTCTGCTCCATCTCTGACAGAAGACTATCAGCAGCTTTCAGCCAAACCTGGACACCCCGCAGCTCCCCTCGAACCTTTTCTCTCTCCTCCAGCTCCTGCCTGGCTGCCTGCAAACCCTCCCTGCTCCTCTGCTTCACACTGTGAAAACACACAAGCGCAAACGTATCCGGCCGTGGTTCTCATGTGTGCATGCGAAAGAAGAGAACAGTGAGAGTTTGCCACGAAAAGTCTAAACATGAGCATCTCTGCTCTTTTTGCAGTGCATCAGAATGTAAAGGGAGTAAAAGGTTCACGTAAACAGAATCGTGAATTACTGTACACATCGAACAACATCTCACTTGTCATATCGGCCCTGCATCGTTTGTAGCCGCTGACAGAGTGGAATAGAAGGAGCCTGCTCCAGGTGGGCGGGGACGCCCAGCAGCCTGGCAGTGCGCAGTTCCAGTGCAGACAGGGCTCTGTGTTCGCAGTCCAGTCTGTCCTGGTACTGTTCCCAGGACTGCAGCACATCCTGAAGCTCCTCCGTAGATGCCTTCACCTTGGAGCCATCAGGAAGCTCCGCCTCCACTTCCTGTAGTAACACAGAGGCCTTCTCCACCTGAGAGGAAGACACCAACACAACAGGATATTTACATTCATGGTTATAATAGTAAAAGAATTCCACCACACATATAAATAACTAAGCATGCACAACTTATAAACTGCAGTCTAAGCATTTAAACGTGTGAACCGTGTAAACTTACGTCGTTTGACATATCGCGCCATTCTGTGATTCTCTGTTTACTCCGGGTTGTCAGCTCCTGCGTGCAGCAACGTAGTCTTGAAAGCCATCTCCAGACAGAACTCCTGGCGGGCTCCCTGTCTCCACGACAGCTCTGCTCCGAGCACCACTCCTGCAGCTCTGCCAGACGTCTCAGAAGCTCCTCCATCTCCAGCGCGAGCGCCTGACCGAGAGCGCCAGTAAACCTGAGTTATGTTTCTGTGTCGGAACTGTCGATTTACCTTTCATCAACGGCAGCGTTAACGTTTGTCCACATGCAGTTTCATACTCACTCTAAGATTTGCCTCCTGGTCGGTGCAGTCAGTGAGACAGGTGACTTTCTGAGAGATGAGCTGCGAGAGCCTGGTCTCTGTACTCTTCACACTCTGCATGATTTCGTCTCGGCACTTGATGTAATTTCTGTGCTGCTCCGCACACCTGAAACACAAACACGCTGATCTCTTAATGTCAGATTAAAAAGGCCGCGTCTTCCACTCACTCATTTCTCTATCTGCAGAAAAGAAAGAAATGAATCCCAAATATTTCTGTTTTTTCTTTGCACTTGCCATCAAACAAAAAAAAGATGACTAGCTTTCATGAGTGAGGACATTACCTGCTGAGACACTCCAGTTTCACATGGCCCTTTGCCTGGAGAGTGGACATCATCACCAGGAGCTGGCTCAGAATACTCTCCTGGAGCTGCTCCACCTTCTGTGGGGACAGGTAAGGATGCAGAGCGGCCTGGTTTTGGAGCTCCTCCACATGGGTTTGGAACTGCTGCTGTAGCGAGACCAAAGCCTGCTGGGTCTCCTCTAGTCGGTCACCGCAGAGCCCAGCAGAGCCCTGCGGGGGCAGCAGAGATACCTCGATATCCCTGAGGAACTGTACAGCCTGTTTAACGGAACAGGTGTAGCTTCTCAGGGACTCCCTGGCCTGAGTGATGTTCTCCTGAAACAATTTGAAAACGGAAAAAAAAAAAAATTGGCACTTTCACTCCATTGTGCATTGTTCTGTTTTAACTGTTATCTAGGTAATTACATTTTCCTGTTTTGCTTTTGTTTGTTTGTTCTTAAGTAATTCTAAAACAGTAATGACAAACACTACTTGCCATTTGTAATTCACATTGACAGAGGACTGCATTCTTCAACTCAATCGGGTCTTGAGACGCGCTTCTTTTTTTCTTTCCCTTCCTCTGCTCCAGCACCCCCACTGCTCTCATTCTTGACTCCACGGCCATTTTCAAAGACACAATTCTCTCATATTCTCTATTAACTGCCGTGTCATTTGGCTCCGACATGGGGAGGTTCTGAAGCTCTCTCTCGGTGCTCACGAGGAAGGCCTGAGTGGCTTCCTTCTCTGATTCGAGGTCCAGATCCTTCAGCAGGTTCCACTCGATGATGCTGAGGTTGTTAACGAGCGTCATCTCGGCGGTGTTGAGGCTCTCCTCGTTTTGGTTAATCCTCTGCTGCTCTGCACTCAGCTGTGAAGGGTAGAGGTCAGCAGAGATCGCCAGTAGTTTGGAGCGAGCATCTTCACACAATCTCTTCATCAGGTGAAACTGGACGAGCAGGTTCTGGCAGATTTTGTACTTCTCTTCCATGTCATTGCCGTCTTCTTTGGTGTGGCGTACCTGCTCCCGCACGTTTTCTCTGAAATCCTCCACGCATTGCCTCATGTTTAGGTACCTCTCGTGGTCTCTGGCTTTCATCTCTAGGGTACGCATTTTGCTGAGCAGCTCAGAAATGACAGAGTTCAGATCTTTTGTCTTTTCTTTGGGAATCCAGGGTTGCAGGAGGTCGACCTTTGACTTGTGTTCCAAAATGATGTGCTTGAAAGGCTCTAAAGCTTGCAGGGACTCTCTTGTAATGGGGAACCTGTGTCTGCATAGATCCACCAACATCTGCCTTAGCTTATTCTCAACACTGACCAGGGTTTTCTTGCTTGCCTCTAAAGTCTGGATGAGTTCATTCAGCTCCTTTTTGTTATTCTTCTCCTGGCTGCTAATGGTTCTGATGTTCTCCCGGAGGTTGGTAAGCTTGTCAAAAAGCTGACAGTTCTCTGTGACACTGAGCTCAGAGGCAATATCTTTACTCTTAATTAAAAGGGTCTCACAGACTGCTTCCTGCTTCTCGGCCTCAGCCAGGGTTTCTTGGATCTGGCGGACTCTGCGATCAAGTTCAGACGGGCTCCTGAGCTCACTGTCTGGACCCCTGGAGGCCTCTCTGTGCAGATGAGCAACAACCCAAGAGTCTAGATCGGCAATTTGTTCAGACAGCTTTTCTCTTGTCTGCAGTCCTGACTCTACCTCTTTCACAGCCTTGGACAGCTTCTCAGTGGTGGACTTTGAGAGCTCTTCAAGACGTTTCAGAAGACTGCGCACCATGGGCACCTCTTCGGCCTGGTCCAGCTGCGGAAGGAGCTCAGTCATTTCCTCCACCAGTGACTCCAGCTGGCCCTGTTTGGCTATCACCGCAGACTGCAGCTTCTTCAGATCTCTGAGCTGCCTGTGAACCTCCTCGGGGAGAAGTGCTACTCTTTTCCTCCTGCCCTCAATATCACTCTCTGTCTTTCTGGCCCAGGCCAGCCCATCCCTCATCACTGTAATAATTTTCTCCATGATAGGGTTGCTGCTGTACAGGGTTTGAGTAGACACGAGTTCCTCTGTGTAAGATATTTTGTCTTTAACCCCCTGGAGTCCCTCATGGATCTTCTTTGTTTCCATTTCCCACTGCGGGCTGAGGAGCAACAGCTCTGACAGCTGTTGTAAATGGAGGTATTGCTGCTGGGCTGCTCTAACTTCAGCGTTTGCTTCCATCAGCTGCTGTGCCTTCTTGCAGTTCCACTGAGTAACCGATGGAGACTTGGCTTCAAGGTCTTTATTGATCATTTCCAAGCGATCCTGCAAATCCGATAACTCCGAAAGAAGACTGCTGCTCTTGTGAGAATGAGCATTTGTGTGATGGAGCATCATCTCCGCAGTTCTTTCCAGAGCTCTCCACCTTTCTTGTAGGTTCTTCTGCTCAGTCTCTGCAGTCGCTTGCTCATATCGGGTAAGGTGGGGGCACAATTTAGTATGGGTCATAAGCAGCTCTCCTATTACTTTTCTGTTCTCCTCCATACTTCTCTGTAAGTAGCCGAGTTGCTCTGCCTCCTTGGAGCTGCTCTCCTGAGGGGACCTGAAAGAGAAATGAAAAAAAAAAAGGTTGCTGCAGCAGACTGTAAAAGACAAAAACTGTGGATAAGTGAGATAAAATGTACCTTAAAGATATTAAGAAATTAAAATAAAACTGCGGGATTGCAACTCACGTTTGCACAGCATCCAGTTCTGCTGTCGTTTTGTCCACTGCAGTCTTGGCTGTTTGGATCTGTTGGCAGTAATCAGTCACCACCTGCAGCTGAGTCTCTTTACTCTGAATGACATTAGCTGCATCCTGGGCAGCACTGCTCCACTGGTCCTCCAGATGCTCTAGAGTGTCCGTGTTCTCAGCAACAGTCCCTCTCAACTGAGAGAGCAATGCCACCTGGGCCAGGGCAGCCTCTCTGCACTCCTGTATGCAGCAGGCAACAGTAAACACACTCAGTGGCTGAATTTTACATTTATAATAAGCTCATCCGATCTTCCATGAACCCGGGTTCATTGTTATACATGGTATATTTGTACAGCCGAAAACACAAGGGTGCATTGTGCAACTGTTTTGGAAAATGTGTATTGTTATTATTATTTTAACCCTTGGAACAGGACCCAACTTCACAAGTATGAACAAATCCAGGACTTCTATAAATCACTGATGCGTTTCTGCATTATGATCTCACCTGAGCCTCCTCCACCTGCCGGGCCATTGCTGTCGGGTTCAGCTCAGCTGGGCGGTTCTTGCAGTTGAGGAGTTTGGATACTAGCCTACTTAGACGACCATCCATGTTACGGGTGGATGTAATGAGAACCTCTGGAGCATCCTCTAGTGGTTCATCCTTCAGACACAGAGTCATGTCAGAACCTAAAGCCTGAAAATGCAGTTTGATGATCAGAACAGGATTTGTTGAAGTTTTGTTAGTTAATTTAGGGCCTTCAAGTTCGGGGGGGGGGGTGTTGTTGGGATACTCTCTCTAATATAAGATATGGCTTGACTACTGTATGTGAAGTGCCTTAAAAAACACAAATAACCTGTGTAAACGACTCATAGATGGTTAGAAATGTTTCAGTAGAAGTTTTATTTACTCCTGTAAATGTTTACAAAGTTTTTATAGATTTTGTTTTGAAGTTTACGCTCTTATTTTGAAAGACATACTACCGTGAAAAAACAAGAAAAGGGACTCGGTAGTAACAGTGGGTTTACGGCAGTAAAGTGTGCCAGCTGCAAAGAAGAAATGGACATTATTTAATGGTAATAAGCACCTGACTGACAGTGACACAAGGTTTGTTCATGTTTATTTCTTGCAGTAAGTTTTGCATACTCGTATTTTTACTTTATTGTGTCTGTGTAAAGAGTAACGAGAAGCTGTGAGCTAGTAATTACACTGACTACAGTAGATATGCTGGAATATTGTCATAATTGTGTTGTATATCAGTAGTTTTAGTTTAGGATAGTAATCTTTGTCCCCAGCTCTTACGATGTGCTCACAAACGATTCTGCAAAATTGAGTCTTCATTAAAGTTTCTGTGAACCATCAGTGTAAAGAGACCATCATTCAGTCGGGTATGCTACAACCTGTACAAACCCTGTTTTGGGTTTTGTGAGCTGGCGTCACATAAAGAAAATGGGAGGAACTGAAGTCATGTGAAAGATGGTGGAAAACAGACCAAATAACACAGTTATTATGAGCTAGATTCCAACCAGTAATGATGACGGCACATGTTCATAAAAGCTAATAATGTTGCAGATTATTCTGTATTTTACTCCTGATGGTGATGGGTTACGACTTGTTGTGGAAGTTTCAAAAGCACAGACAATGGCAGACAGTACAGTAACTATCATACCTCGATGAGTTGACTGTTGGGTCCCGTGTCTTTGAGGAGCTGCAGCTCCGTGAAAATGGATGGTTCTTCTGGTGACTCCACTACTAGTTTCTCAGTCTCCACCTCACTTGCTTCTGCTTTGCTTTCCTGCGGGGAAAATGGTTTCAGATGTATTGAGGAATGATCTGTATCCTATTTGAATAATACGTTTCAAAGTGACCAACTATTCAGGGACCACTAAGAGGGGATATGTCAGCATGTGTGAGTAGAATAATGGAGAGTGCACATCTATGACATCCTTGGTCTTCTGCAAGTATTACTCTAGATGGAGCCATAATTTAGAAAAAACATCAAGCAGTATTAAAAATGTATTGATGCTCAACTGAGATCATTAATGCAATTAAATCTTTACAGAAGTCATAAATAAAGAGAGAAATTACATTGATTTCTTAAAGACTTTCATACAGTAGAACCTCTGATTGCAACCAGGAGTCGCCTCCTGCTGGAAGCCAGAAAGAATGCAAGATCTATGGCTTTTCAGTACTAGCTTTTGGTGGATAAGTCTTTGTTTTACATGCAGTCTATGTGTTAGTCTCAGTATAAAATATCGCTCAAGGTGCGCATAATTGTAATTTATCATATGAAAACATCATATGAAAACAGGTCTCTGATAACATACCTGTGGCCATTTCTGAAGCCTCATTATTCGAGTGGTTGTTGTGCTTCTTTGGATCGGCAGTTCTACACTGGTAATTGTTTCTCTTTCCTCTTCCTGAATTGTCTTTTTCTTCTTCTCAAGATCGTCTCTGCTCTTTGTCGCGTCTGATCTTTGTTTGTCCAGTTGAACTGCAGAGGGCACAGCTGGTTCTGACAGGACTTGAGTAAAGCTTTCTTGAACATCTGTCTTGGTCATGTGAGCTGCAGGCTTTTCTTGCTCAGCGTCAGAAGCCACTTGGCTTTCTGTTATTTTGTCAGACTTGGTAGTTGTTTGATTGCTGTCAGTCTGTGCAGCTGTTGTTGTTACAACAGATGTGATAATAGTGGCTGGTATATCTGGTTGTAGAGTGGGAACGTCAGGCCTTATGTTGATTTTCTCCACTGAAACAGACATATTGGTCAGGGTTTCGGATGCATCAGGAACATCTTTAGTGACAACCTCTTCTTTCAGGTTGAAGTCCTTGACTTGCTTTGATCTTCCCTCTATGGTTTTCAAGAGCTTCAACTTACTCAGTGTTTCTGATCTAACAGTGCCTTGCTCAGATAAGCTGATTTCTATGGTTGACTTTGTTTCACTTGAGTGCAAACCTGAATGTTGAGTGGAGTCAATCTGAGCCACACCTTCCTGTGCTTCAGTCCGAATTTGTTGCACCTCTACTGTGGTTTGTAATGCAGCCTCATTGGGGTGAACCTCAGCTGTACTCAAAACTCTGTGTACTTCTGAAATTTCACACTGGATACTTGGTTGAGTGGTATCTGATCTTGGCACATTTGCCATCAAGACAAATGTCTTTGCCGGCTCCCCTGGAATTGCTGGTAATGGAAGTTCCTGAGGCTCCACCTGGACTTTCTCTATGGTAACTGATGATTTAACCAGGCTTTGGGGTGCATCGAGTACATCTTTTGTGGAGACCTCTTCCTGTAAGTTGGAACCCTTCAGCTCCTCTGGTCTGTCCTGTGTGGTTTTGAAGATCTTGAGCTCAGTCACCGGTCTTGGTTTTACAGTGTCTTGCATTGGTAAGCTGATATCTGCAGAGTCGATTGGAGCCACATCCCCTTTGCTTTCACTGATGATTTGTTGCACCTTCACTGTAACTGTAGCTTTCTTAGGATGAACATCAGATGTAGTCACATCTTTCTCTGCTGCTGGTTTTGCTGTTCTTTCTTGCTCCATGTGGCTGGTTGATAAAACAAGCACTTGAGGCTCCACCTGGACTTTCTCTATTGTAACTGATGATTTAACCAGGCTTTGGGGTGCATCGAGTACATCTTTTTTGGAGACCTCTTCCTGTATGTTGGAACCCTTCAGCTCCTCTGGTCTGTCCTGTGTGGTTTTCAAGATCTCGAGCTCAGTCACCGGTCTTGGTTTTATAGTGTCTTGCTTTGGTAAGCTGATATCTGCAGACACTGTCTCTGCTTTACCAGGCTGCACAATGCTGGTTTGAGTGGAGTCGATTGGAGCCACATCCCCTTTGCTTTCACTGATGATTTGTTGCACCTTCACTGTAACTGTAGCTTTCTCAGGATGAACATCAGCTGTAGTCACATCTTTCTTTGCTGCTGGTTTTGCTGTTCTTTCTTGCGCCTCGTGGCTGGTTGGTAAAACAAGCACTTGAGGCTCCACCTGGACTTT
>VOQJ01042473.1:44881-64162 GCA_015052665.1 Apistogramma diplotaenia | reverse complement strand
GCGTATACAGTGTGCTTAATTATTTTTCATGTATATGTGTACATATGTGTATATCCATAGATATATACTGTATGTAAAAAAAATCTTTCTTTCCTGTACCACTGTGGTAATATGTGAATTTCCCTGTCGTGGGATCATTAAAGTACTATTCTATTCTAGACTTCAGTTCACATGTTTAATGAAAGGCTTTTATATAAAATGGAGAAATACCCTGTATTGCAAGAATCTTTAGAAGTCTGAGTTATTGTCCCTACACTGTAATCAATCCAGTGGTTTTTGGCCACTTAAAATATCTTTATAAAACTGTGATGTTATATTTGTTGCTATTTCTGCAGCCCTCTGAGTCATTACAGTTTAAAAAGACGATTTTAATGTCAATGACAGTTTTTACCCGATAAAATACGAATATAGAAAAGTGATAGAAATGCTGTTTCTCGCATTTACAGGCATTTAATTAAAACCAATCAGTTTTTGGCAAATACCGGAAATCGCTTTTGGCAGACGATCACTTTTTGGTACAACACCGGAACCTTTCCACAAATGCCCCGAGACTAAACACGGATTTGTTTATTAGTGGCACTGGGTCGCAGCTGTTAATCGGCTAGTAGCTAGCTGCAGCCAGATTGGTGGCCGGTTCAGTGTCTTTAAAGCAGCTTTTCTGCCTGTTACCTTGGCTGTATCATTTCGCGGGTAAGTGCACCATCATCCGTATCTAAGGTGGGGCTGGTGGTTGGAGTGTTAGTCTGTGAAGAGAAACGGACAGCTAGCTAATATTAGCTAAACGGAGAGATATGACGGATTAGACCGACGCCTTTAGCGCAGTTTTCTCTCCTCGTATTGTAAGTGACTTGTGTCGGGGCTGCAGAGTTGTTGCTTCTGCTTTCTGTTGTGCTTTTGTATTAAGAGCTACAAGGAACGGTCAATTTCAGCGTTTAACTCGATTCATCGCATTGTCACAAACTACTGGGAAATGATGATTGAAGTTTCCCGCAGCTCAAGGAAATCAGCTGAGATGTCTCTACTGAACTCACATGAAATGTGGAGAGAAAGAAAATCATGTCTTATAAAAAGCATACACATGTAAACACAGATTAGAGGAGACATGGGGATGCATTTATGATTACCCTTTGTATAAAATCCATCTTTTCTGTAGTAAATTTTCCATATTCTTCATTTCGTGGGTAATTTTTCTAAAAAAAAAATTACTTGTCTTGCTCTTCCACTTACTTAAATCAAGAGGTTTAGTTCTGTTATTTACTCTTGTTTTTCAATCAGTGGTGTTATTCTCAAAACTCTGGATAAATGTCATCCTACTCTAAGACTCTAAGTACGCAGGTGTGGTGGCAGTGGACTGCTAATTTTTTGATTAACACACACCTGTTTGTGTTTATCAAAGTCTTCTTGATTTGTCCTCTTATTAAGTCCATTTTTAGACACAGACATGGCTTTCTTTGTTATGTTGCATCATGCGACCCTTTAATGCTCAGTGATGTCGGCCTCTTGTTGAACCTCTGGCAGGCGGTGCCATGGAGCCTGCATGCCGTAAGGACAAGCCAAAGCTGAATTCTACCCCGACCAGAGGAGACCGAGCCAAACAGAAGTCTGCACAGCAGGAGCTCAAACAGCGGCAGAGAGCAGAGGTGGACATCAGCGTGTCGTCTTTCTTTGTTTCATATTAAACCTTAGCACACAGTTCTAAGATCAAATTATAGTGGTCGAATTAAATGTGACCTATTTTATCCTTTGATTTGCAGATCTATGCTTTGAACAAGGTGATGACAGAGTTGGAGCAGCAGCAGTTCGAGGCCTTTTGTAAACAGATGCAGTCACAAGGAGAATGATGCTCACCCTTCCTGTTCTAGTTACTCCAAAACCTGCTACCCTCTGAAATACACCATGGATACGGACGTACACGCACTCTGTTATCGATGTAAAAGCGCTCTCTTATTCTCAGCTGCGTCTCTGTTGCTTGCACTTCCTGGAAACAATTAAAAAATATAAGTATCTGGTGTCAAATCAGACCGTAGGTGATGTTTAACAGACTCCAGTTCCTGGGCCTGTTGGATGCTTAAAAACACCACACATCGGTTATTCTAAGCTGATGGTGAGACATGTCAGGCTACTGATATTTCCTTTCCCTGAGGCATGCGTGTGAACGCTGTCCAGGGCAAACATGCATAGTAATATTTTTCCCGTAGTTTAGCGAGTTAAAAGCTAGTTTTCAACTTTGAAGTATGACAGTTCAGTCATCGGACAGAAAGTAGGTCAAAGGGGTTTGATGTCTCTGATTCTGGTTTCCTTTTCCAGGGCAGAGGAGGAACGAATAGAGAAATTATTGTCATCATATTTCACTTTTTATTTATGTGGGGTCCCATACACTCAGCTCTTTGTCACTTTATGACAGAGTTATTAAAAGATGCTATTTTTGACAAAGTGTTTATGGTAAAAACCCTTTCATAATGAGTAAAAAAATGCAACTTTGCTGAAGAAATCAAGTTTTGGCACAGTCAGCTTTGTGTACTATTTATCATAACGATTGCTGTTGTAAACGTTACGCTCTCCTGGATTATTTTTTTTAGATGTATTTCAGCATCCTGACCTGTGTGTATTGAAATACAGATTAATAAGCTATTGGCTTGCCAAATGCAGGCAAGGAAGTGGGCCAGAGTGACGAATGAGGTTTGTCAGTGTGGGAAAGTGATGTGAAGAATAAACACCCAGGACCATGTCGTGACTCTCTGCTAGTTCAGGTTGTATAAAGACGTGTTTTTGAGCCACTGCTTTACAGCGATGTCTCACTCTGGCCCAAGAAGCAGACTGTGGGAGGCCTCATCCAGTTTTTGTGTCCTCTGAGTGACTTCTGAGGTAACTGTGTGATTCTCTGCCTCTGATGTTTTGTGCTCGGCTGCTTTGTTGATCAGGATTTGTAAATGTAGCCATGTGCGAAGTTTGGCCCAACTTTAAAATGAACTTTTTCATTAGCATTACAGGATATTTTGTCATCCGTTCTTCATATTGTTGTGAATCAGATGGCTTACTGGATCCAGGGCTGGTGGATGCTGTCTCCTCCTGCTCTGACCTGTCGCTGGATTTTTTTGAAGAAACAAAGTTTTTCTGTCCTTGAGATGAAAAATATCTGTTCATGTCAAGAGTTCAGATTTAGTTTTTTTTGTTACTGTTAGCAGCTCAAATGTGGCTTTTCATTCTCTTACCAGCATACTTGTGTTTTCAGACCATCTCGTATTGGCTTTAATTACATCATCTTTAATGTTACTGGTGCTCTTAGACTGTCGTTTGAATCACACTGTGTGCAACATCCACTGGTCTGCACATGAGTTGCTGTTATTGCCATAGTCACTCATTTTGAAATATATAAATATTTTTTATTGTTACACTGCGGCACCTACTTTTGACTTGAATTTGATTTAATAAAAATAAAATTGAGGTTTTTTAAAAAAAATGCTTTAATATGTTTGTGTTTTGACAAAATTTTGGGACAAGTGTTTAAATAAAAGAAATGCGTTTACTGAGGCGTCCAGTTCACTCCAAATAGAGCTGAATTTTAGGTCCAAAGCATGTGTTCATTTTCACGTCAGGCAGTTGTGATAGTTGATGTTGGAGTCGTGGATTTATCTGTGAAAGGTGTCAGGATGAGCTGGTGACTGGCACAGGTTACTTTTACAGTTTGCACTGTTTCAGGCTTTTAGTCACATTACTACACACTTCTTATTTTGCTTTAGATTTCTCCTGCCTCGTGCCTCCTGCATGCCTGTGGAAGTGGGAAATCCCCTTGCCACGTTTGCTAAATCTCCTGTCAGGAACGTTGACTCCGGCATCAGGTAACATCGTTCACTCTGGATGCTCATGTTAAATCTCTGGTTCTTTATTTTATTACTTAATAAATCAGTTACATTGGCTCCCCATTAATTTTAGGGACTATTTTAAGAGTCTGGTTTTGGCAGATGTGTTTATTTACATGTGAAAAAAATTGAGGTTGATGTGAAAAAATAAATTTCACAAATATGTCCTGCAGATGTGCACAGTCGGTGTGAATGGCTGCATTAAGAATAGTCCAAAAGATTACTTTTAACGTATGAAACATGATATTTTACATGTCCGGTGTGTCAAGGCTTTGAGAGTTCTGCACAAACACCAACGTACATCAGTTCCATCCCCAGCAGGTACCCGAGGTCATGTGATCCGGGCCTGCTGCCTGTGTATCATACAGGGCAGGTAACTAAAGGAGTTCAGAGACTCTGGATTTCTCTGTTACTGAGGCTGAGATATGTGGACTCCGTGAAAACGAGCAACCTGGACTTTATGAAGGAGATGTTGCCTCAGTGATGTTTGACTCATCATAATCGTCCTCATTTCTTCCTCCTTTAACACAATTAAAATGAAGAGTCAAGCTAAACATTTAAGAAGGAAGTCTGTAATGTGCATGTTAGGAACCAAGTAGAAGTACACTGAGTTATAGTTAAGAACAATGAAGCTATTGGCACAAATGAACAGGATCGCAGGTTACTGAGATCAAGTCGTCACAGGAGGGAGCTGAACTGTAAGATAACTCTCAGAGGGAGACACTGGTGTGCAGCAAAGATGCTTTTTCCACTAAAAGACCCTCATGAAGTGGGCATCACATGTAAGAAAAGACTCAAACATGTGAAGGTGTTTTCTATGAAGCAGGTCATTTAATCCCGTGGAGAGTGGTGGATTACGTGTTACCTTACATTTCCACAGAGTATCATCTGTTGGCATTTTGTTACATAATCGACTAAAAACAAACGTTCCTTCTGATAAATGACTACATCTAAAGAGTGGCAGAAGGATTAAATAAAGATACTTTAGTAAAAAAAAAAAAAGTGTATATGATTCATGTTCCACCAAGAAAGCCGTTCAGCAGCAGCAGCGGGAGTACTTCCTGTAGCTGTTTGCTTATAAATGAGGACAAGTCACAAACCACTGAATCCTTTATTGGTGAGATCCTCATTATAATTTCTCTCATCACCCCCCCCAACCGAGTGAGTCCTTTACTTTAGCCCGAGTACTGCAGAGGTAGTAGTTAACAGCTACTAACTGTGATGCAGGCAGCAGTTTTAATATTTTCAGGTTAGTAAAGCCAAGACACCAGTGTAGCATCTGACAAATTGTCGGAGAAGCGATATGTTTCCACAGCATGAACAGCAAAATGCAGCCTACGCGAATGTGTAAGACGAAGCCGGCCCTCACTCTGTAGCCCTAACATCATTCCAGTTCTTTACTCCTGTTGTTCCTGCTGCTTAGACCTCTATAGTAACAGAGCTGCCAGTGACACGGACTCCAAACCAACCATCCCAGAACTTGGTGTCCTGTCCTCCATGTTCAAAGGCAATGAAACGCACCCCGGGGCCGTAGTCGGAAAAGGTGTGGCTGACCTGCAGTACAGACAGAGACAGACAACCACTGTGATCTGTGCTGCAGTGCACCGAGCATCCTGCTTGTCACAGAATTATAAGTTACTCAAGATTTCTGTGTCTTGTGCAAAGGCGAGAAGCCTTTAAAAACCTGTTTCCACGAGCAGTCGTCACAGTCGGGGTCCAGAGTGACCAGTTCAGGTCTGAACTCGTCTATGACCTTGTGAGCCTCATCTAACAGACTCACAGTCATCTGGTAGGTGCAGCCACAGTCCGTCCTCCCGCAGTACCTGCAGGGTGAGCTTCGCTTTAATCATCGAGACTGTTCTGACACAAAGTGAGTCATGTGGATCTGTTCAAGTGTCCTACCAGTCTTCTACTGTGACAGGAGGCTGAGCATCCAGCTGTTCAGATGAGTATCCCTCTGCCAGCAGGTCAATCACCTGCCTCTTCAGACACAGCCTGGGACACACACGTTTCACAAACAGGAACACATTTGCAAACAGTTCTGGCGAGGAGTTAAAAAGCGTTCTGCCACACATTAAAATAGCATTTTATATGTTTCGTGTGGATAACAAAATGCTAGTTCAGTAAAACCTTGTGTATATACAAATTGTTACACTTTGTTGCATATTTTATTTTAAATTGATCAAATTCACAGCTTTTGCCATTAATCTTTATGGCAGAGAGAGGCTCGCTCATCTTTGACAGTGATGAAGTACTGAAGAAACCAGCAGCCACAGTTCTCCTAAATCCACCCCATCACAACAGTGATCGGCTCTTACAATAATTATAGAATATCCAAATGATCTCTTTATACATTCTAATGACACGATAGTGTTATTACTCCCTAAATTCAGACAAATCATGTGGTAAATTTGTAAAGTTGTAGGTTGTGTTATAAAGGGCTGCAAATGTATTTATACTGCACTGTTTATGGACATGTAACCTCATGAGCACATCTCAAAGAGTGTAGAGCAATATTTAACAGAACCACAGAACAGAACAGAACAGAACCACTCACTCAAAGGAGGTTGCAAAGTATTTAGTCACTCCTTCACTGCAAAAGGCGTGACCACAGTCTCCCGGCATATCCTCCACCTTCCACTGGCTCCCGCCATTCTCCGTCAGCTCCCAGAATTCCAGCTGCTCTGGGAGGGAAATCCACAGTCTCAAGCTTCCGCTTACAGTTATATTTTTTACATCAAAGGTTTATTGAGTCAAATGTGAAATTAAATACAACAGCACAATTAGTAACATTTGAGTCCTGCCAAGCATAGAAGTGCCCCAAAAACAAGACCAGAACTTCTTTTTTTTTTAAATAAGTCTGATGATCTAATTTAGCACAGCTGCTTTTAGAGGGATGTTCCTGATGTTGATCCTGTGAGTAACCTGTGATGTGTACATGTATCCTACTTCTGGTATTAAGTGTTTATGAGTGAGTTCTGAGTAACAGGGGTGAGCAAAGCAGAAGGCAGCCATCATGAGCAAGCTGGTGGAGACCAAAAACAGAGCAAAGAAGAGGAGTGAACATCGGACTTCCAGACACCATGTTTCTGAGTGAGTAATGTTACTCCTAACTGATGTTTGCTCACGTTCTTTCTTCTGTTTCTTGACTTTTACCTCTCATTGTTTGTCGTTTTATTTATAGTCATTTCACTTTGACTTTAGATTAAATGTGTTATTGTTTCCACCTGTAGTACAGGTGCTACTTTTTAAAGTAGCATTACGCTAGCATGTTCAGTATGTCTGATCAAATACTCTCTAATCCACTGTGAAGAAAATGACACCTTACCTTCCCCACTGGGGTTCTTCAGCAGGTTTCTGGGCATGATTACAGCTTACTCAGAGAAGGCAGGACCTGCACAGGAAAAACTGCTACTTTTTTGTTACAAATGAAGAGCAGACAGGAAGGAGAGGGCAGAGGGAGACACAGCAAAGTATTAGCTACTGCATTAGCCACAGGCTCAGTTTACCACTGAGCTAAATTGGCACCTGGAAAGCTACAGTAGCACTTAAATCATTACTTGTTTCTACTGCAGTAGAACACATCCTCCAAGTAGCACACCTTGGTTCATCCTAATGTGCAGCCACATCTGTTCTAAGATGTTTTTTCCACATGACAAAGATCACCTTTGAAGGAAAAAGGCTGTTTAAAACTGGCTCAAATTTAAGGACATTTAGTCCAGTCAAGTTCGACGAGCAGAGTGTTGGTTTCGATGGGTTAGGCCTACAGTCTCAAAAGAATCCAGACCCAAACACTAATACCCTGTCTGCTGACTCACAGCACAGCGCACAGGATAAAAGCCTCACTCTTCAAATGCTGAATAGGAGGCATCACAGAGGATCAAGCAGGCATCAGTCAGCAGGAAAAACAACCGGGGAGAGCAAAACACTGAGCTAGCAGCTCACATACAGTGTGTGTACAGGGCATTTACAGTACTGTACCTGGTCAGCAATCCCAAAGTGTTCCTTAATGTAAAGGATTCATTAGCATTCTGTTTGTGTGCTTCTGTATCGCTGATGGTACCATGGCACCAACATTCTTTTTTTTTTTAAGATAAACTAATAATTGTGTCTAACAGTAAAACTGGCCTGATGTTTTAGTCACATTACTGTGTGGCTATTGGATCTGCATGTTTGCTTTCAGTGAGGCGCTGGAAACAGCTGAGTCATCTGCCCCGGCAAAGCCACAGGCATACAAGCTGCATGACATGCATGCTCTAAATAATATGCTCAACTCTGTCTAAATGCACAAAGCAACATACAGTATGTGTTACTTACAGAGAAGAGGGTGGCCAAGTGCAGTCTTCTGTTTCTTCCAACTCTTTCTCTGACCCACACTTCAGTTCCTCTGCAGGGTTGCACAGAGTGGCTTTTATAGACTGCGAGGACTCGTGAAAAAAAGCCATGCAATAGAGAGCAAGAGGGAGGAGAGGAGGAGGAGAGACTCAGAGCACCCAATCTGGGGGGAGGTGGGGATATCCATCCAGCAGAACTCAGCAGAACCACACATACTCACACTCAGCATAAATATCAGAGGAAACACATCAACAGCAGCAGTGGAAGATAAGCAAAAACTAAGAGTGTCAATTTAGTTGACCACGGCATTTTATGTAGCATTCAAATACAAAAAGAACCCAACAATAATGCTTTACACCACTGCATGCTTTGCATTGCGCTCGGTGATGTAAGGCTTGGAGGCAGCTGCTTGACCATGACCCATCTCACTCCATAATCTGAAGGCAGCGTGAAGTTTGGAGGTCTGCAGCAACTGACTGCAGAAAGTGCAACGGGGCACACTGATGCTGACTGTGTCCAAACTTTTGACTGATATACACAGTGGACAGGAGTCACTATGGTCACCCTGACTGGTCTGCAGGTATGCAGCCCCGTGCACAACAAACTGCAATGCACTTTGTATTCTGACACCTTCATATCACAACCAGCATTAAGTTGTTATGGGGCTTAGTGCAGTTGCTTTAATTTTAGTGTGCACAAACTTTCCTTAATACATGTTCAAGTTGTGCAACTCACTTTGAGTGTCCTGCATTTTATTGCATTCAACACTGTAACATGGTGTCAGAAGTCAGTGAACCTACACTTTTGTTTATGACATGGCTCAGTTAGTGTGGACGATGTCTGTAGAAGGTAACACTGCAGAAGCAGCACTGTCAGTTTGGCCGGCGGCCTCTAAGCAAAGGCATGAGGCTGCAATAAAATTCATCCACCAACTTATAGTCTTTGTCATATAAGCAATTTTGTCACCAGGATGAGAGAAAAACTACCCAGCAACACTGTGATAATATTGTATTGGTAGATAAGAGCACAAGGCGCAGGCTACTAAGAGTAAAGACATTAACACTTGTCAGTGCAGCTGAACAGACTCATATGAACAAAAAAATTATAGTGCATGCCTCAAGCTGAATCCGTTCATGCAGTTGCCGGGCAACTATTCAGACGACTATTCAGTGGAAACAGACCACTCCAACCCAAGCCACAAAGACTGGTATTGTATGCTAACACTGTGGTAGTGTGCACTCCGGGGGTAAAGAAGACTGCCCCACATTTTATGCAAATTATGTGGAACACCAAATCATTTTGCAAAGATGTGCATGAAACGCAAAAAGACTGAGAGGAAGTTAAACTGTTTAGATAACTCATCAGAGGCTTCAGAGATGAATTATGGTGACATATACTGTACATGCATGAGTCTACAAGTACAAAGTAAGCAAAAGGGAAGAAGTGGTTTGTGAGTATTAGAATTAACAAGAAGCCACAACGGTGTCAGCTTGACTCTGGTCCTACCTGTGATGTGATGCCCCGAAAGTCAAGTTGAAACTGTCGCGCCTCTGACCGAAATCACTGGCTGGAGTTTGAGGTGGTTAAGACAAAGAAGAAGCCTTTGCTGTCGGGCTCCACTTGTGAACACCTTTGGCTTACTCAAGTCAGTCAGTCAAAGAGGCTCAAGACCTCCATTCATGTTATGAACAAACACTTGAGCCATCTGTGGTGGTGGGTGTCACCGAGAGATTGCACCAATCCTTTTTATGACTGATTGGTAGGGACCTGCCAGAGGTGATGATAGAAGAGGCCATCAGGATGAAGCCCATACAAGGAGACACTTGTCTTTGCCAGGCTGCACTATTTACATCAAAGTGAGGCGACTATCATAACCGCCTGAGACTCACCTTATGAAATGTAATGTAACACGGTCATGGTGTTTCATAATATACAGTATATGCATATATCTGTGAGAGAAATGTACAGTACTCCCAGGAAATGTTTCAGCTGTTACATAATTAGTGATGAATGTTTGGCCTATCAATTTGCAATACTTCAATAAGGAAGTAACGAGGTTAATGTCAGTTTGGTTATTCTGGCCTAAAGACGCCACTCAGTGGAAGTACTACTGACTTATTGTAAGTGTAGCACAGCTGCTGCTACGGGACACTAAAACACAATGTTTCTGTTCACTGCACGTTCATTTACTGCACACACTTCTTGCACTATTCACTGTTTTACATAGAGTTAGCCCCACCACTGCAGATGCTTCTCTGCTGCCTGCTCCACTCTCCTCACTCTCTCATCCCAGTACTCTACTGCACACATATACAGGGAGAGACATAATTAATTCATGCTGACCATTGGAATCAGCCAGCCTCCCCTGACACCACCACCTCATTCCCTGCAGCTGCACCGCCAACCACATCCAACCGCCACATAAAGCTCTCTTATTTTACTGAGTTTTATGGGTAATATAGGTAATGATCTCAGCCCCCTTCCTGACCAGTATAAAAACTGCTCCTTCACTGATCCAGACAAGATAAGATAAATTAGATAAAAAACACACACTTACTGTAGTAAAGTATTGTGCCACCATGTGCTGCATCATCAGTGCTTCTTGGTATTGATTTTATAATGAGCCTCTGGAGCACTACAGAAGGGATTGAGGAGCATTCTTCCATTTGACTGAGAGCCGGTGAGTCTGAAAGCTATACTGTAGCATGTGAGTCATATCATTCAGTGAGTCCTCGTGCATTACAGACAGGAAGACAGCACTCCCATCAGGACGGAAGTGTTTCATCATAAAACAAACTTTGTTGTATTTGGAGTGACCCATCCATCTGGAAACTAGACACAAGAAAGCCCCCTTGTAGGGGCTGTAGATGCCCTCATTGTTGGGGGCAGCTTTGATAGGTTGACTTTTCTTAAGTGAACCATTCCTTAGATATGCTGCAATAAGCCTAGGCTTAGGCTGCTGAAGCTTTCCCACAAATGTTTTTCTTCACTCTGCATTTAATTATTAGTTATTAATAATCCCTGTCTGCCCCTACCTGAGCATGGTTCTTCCTCTTAAAAGGGAGTTTTTCCTTCCCACTGTCGCCAAGGGGGCATTTTGATTGTTTGGTTTTATGAGTAATTATGGTATGGTCTTTATCTTACAGTATAAAGCATGCTGAGGTGACTGTTTGTGATGATTTGGTGCCATATAAATCAAAGCGCTTATACAACATGTTTACATTCACTTCCATCTGAAGCTAAGTGCTTATTATCTAACATTCACACACCAACACTTGCGTCGGAGAGCAACTTGGGGTTCAGTATCTTGCCCAAGGATACTTTGCATGCAGCCCGAAGAAGCCAGGAATCGAACCACCAACCTTCCGATTGATGGGTGACCTGCTCTACCTCCTGAGTTACAGCCACCCGACTGATAACAAACACATCCATAGCTTTTTGTGTGAGTATACAAAATTAGGCTTTATTCTCGGCCACAACACCAACATAACACAATGAATACATTACATCATACACAAAGTGCCTCCCAATATGGGAGAGGAAAATTCAAGTTAAACATTGCAGATTCATCAGGTTTTTCTTTCCTGCAGACAGTACAGTACAACATTCAATAATCAATAAGAAATCATTGTGCCATAAATAACAAGTGGTTTAGGCATCATACAAAAGCAGGAATTTTCAAATTTACACCAAGCTTACAAACATGGCTTGAATTTTTGCAATAATGAAATACTGTAGCTTTAGTGCCTTTGGTTGGATGTGCATTTGCTTTTCTGGCATCAATGCAGGAGGACAATATGAAAGGATGAGCTTCTAAAGTCCCTGATTGTACAGAGGAACGTCAAAAACAGCAGTACACATTCAACTGCGTGGCTCCTGCAGTCTTTTCTGAATTGACATTTTAGTGCAGCACCAGATATTCTGTCTTCCAGTGATACAGCACCCATAACTGTCCTTTCATAAATGGGTGTCCCGCTTATCATTAGGAATTTGGGAACGCGACACTACTTCCAGTTCTTTGAAACAGCTGCAGAGGGAGGCTCCGTCGTGGATCTAAGCTTCAGAGGATGCCTGGGGTTTGAGCTTGGCCTTTTCCATGGTCGTACCATACGGGTCTGCTCTTTTAAAAAAGCCCATCTGGAGCAAAACATGAGATTAGATATAAAACAATCATAACGTATGAGCTCCAAAGTAGAGATGTGTTATAAATATATTACTTCCTGTTAGTTTTGCCAAAATGTAAATTAAAAATTCTTACAGAGCCATCACTTTTACCGTATCTGTTCAATCTGTCCACAGACATGCACTGATTTCCACAACTTGACTTTTTTATGCTTCTGTAACAGGAATTATGGGGTTTTGTTCCCTCGGTAACAACTGAAAGAAGATCTTGTCTCTCACAAGCACATCAGCTGTGATGCTGGAAGATCTTTCTGATCTCTCTGCTGATGCCGTCCTATCATCCAGTTTTCATATGGGGAATTCCATTTAAACGGCTTTGGCCTGCCCACAGTCGCTGCACAGCTGAAAGTTTCTTTGCAACTCGACTCCACCCGAGTTCATGCTTTTAGCTGCGCTAATCAATGTCACATCTGTTGTCACTGATCTGTGCTCCTTCCTGTTCTCTCTGCCTTGTGCTGTCTGTGTATGCCCACGGAAAAAGGACAATACATGCAAATATAAATTATTGTACATGGAAATGATAATCTATCTCCTTCTGACTATAGCAGTTCTGATTGATGCAGTTTCTGTTTACTCACCTACCTCCAATAGATTCCTGCATCAAAACCACCAGGTGGCTTTGCTAAGAGATCATATAAAGGTACAGTAGGAGCAGGTGAACCCTGTCAAATGATCTCCATTTATGGATAAATGCAAACATCATCTGAATTTGAATTTAGGAGCTTGAGAGCTACTTTGACTTCTAAATGCTACTCAAATATTCTAAGTTCTCCTAATGTGAACATTGGCGTGCAGTTTCTTTTAAGAAATATTTATAATATTAATATACAATATTTGCATGAAGCTTGAATGGGTTTAGACATTAATCAACCCCCAGACCGACAAACTCTCTGTTTGTCTCAGTTATCTCAGTTATGGATGATTCAATAACGTGGTGACTGTCCCTTGAAGTGGAACAGTCCAAAATCATAAAAAATAAATGCTCTGTGATAAAATAAAGAGGCCCACAGTGATCCCTAATGGCTAAAGATGATCATTTGAAAGGTTTAATATCTTCTCTTTATGAGTGTAACATTCACACATTCACACTCCAATGCTTGTATCAGCGAACAACTTGGGGTTCAGTATCTTGCCCAAGGATACTTGAGCAGCCGGGAATCGAACCACCAACCTTCCAAAACCCACATACCAGCTCCAAACATCAGACCAAAGGTGAAGCATGGTGGCAGAGGCATGATGATTTGGGGAAAGCCCATCATCATCAAGAGGTCAATCCATTTATCTTACAGGATAAGGTCAGGTGGGCTGTGCACCAGCCGAAGGTCAGTAGTAGTTTCAGCAGAATGCAATAATCAGTTATGAAAGTAAAAAAACAACAATCAGCTTCTTGGAGTCTTTGGCTCAGAATATAACTGAGTAAAGCAGAAAGACCTGAAGTTTAGTCCTGTCAAAGATGAAGATCCCACCATCTTTTTGTGTGATAATGCTGTAAGTAGGATAGTTTATCAGCTTGTTACCTTGTAAAGTAGGTATATGAGCAAGGCCAGTAACAGCAACCCAGCTAGAACAGCCAGGATGATGATCCACACAGGAACCGAGAAGTGACTGTCCGGCTTGTTCCACATCAAAGCTGTCACCACCTGAACAAGAGGAAACCGTACAACTGTAACACCATGCACTGACATTCATACGCAAATGATAAAAGCTAGTGAAACTGTAAAAATCCAGAAGAAAGGACACACGTTACCTTTTTGGATCCTGACGGCTTGAATTTGGGAGGAACAGAATACGGCATCCTGTCCACGCTGAAGTGAATGGAGCACTCCAGGATGTACTGCTTAAAGGCTCGCTGGGGACAATCACAGGGCAGTAGGAAATAAAGTGTAATGAGGGATGAGATTTTGCTCCACTATTTGATATGGAAAATCAAAAAAACATCAGTTTAGTGCTGTATATTTAAATGTCCCACACATCACAGGTAAATGTTACAGTAACAAAATTAAATAACTTCATATAAAGTTTCACAATTAACAGTAGAAAGTGTATTAAATTCAGTAGAAAAACAAATGGAACGTATAAATGTGCAGTGTGGAGACGGGACACACTGTGTTATTGTCAGTCTCCAGCAGAGGGCAGTATGAGCACACCGACTGCTCCGGTTTCTGGACTTGTCTTCACTAGCTGAGTTTCTTATACTCAAACTGCAGTCGACAGAGTGCAAGGACCTGTAGTCTCACCTCCATGAAAGTTTCCGCCCAGAGTCTTGAGCGTACAGTCAGGATGACACTTCCTCCCCTCTGCAGCAGCCCCACATCACACTGCAGCTGCCAGCACTCCACTGTACTGCACGTCTACAGAGGGACAGAACCAGCACAGCACAAGAAAGTTAAGCATTGACTGTCATTTATTTAATTACTAATGACTTGTTCCTACACTAACGCCAACAAGAAATATGCAAAAGCTCTTCTAATGCAGGATGACTGCACACGTGCAATTCTGTATCTTTCCTTGGTTTTAAGTGAAAGTTTGCATTTGTCCATTTCACTGTTCCGCATCTATCCTCACAGCTCACAGTGACTGAGAAGCCTGCAAAAGTCTTTTAAACGTCCCTGATGTTGAGGTTGATTTGTTGCGTGTGTGATGTATGAACTTCTGTACTTTGTGAACTTTGGCACTTCGCTCCATCATCTGGCTGTTGAGGTTCTGTGTGGCACTAAATCTAAGCTCAAGACGGCCCCCCCACCGCGATCCCCCCCAAAGGACTATAAAACCTTGATATTGATCTTGTTCAATTGATCCAGTGTAGTAGTTTCCTTTAACAACTTAACAGTCACAGCTCCATATCTCATATGCTGTGATATAATTTCACAACCATGAAGCCATTGATACCTAGAGGTTATGTTTCTTTGTTACTTAGCAAAAGTTCAAACATGCTGCTCTAAGACAAATCCTGCTGAGAACATTTATTTATTCTTTGTGGAAATGACTGGAAGCACCTGCAGAACCTTTCAGACATGAACAGCCAGATGAGTTTGGCAGCACTGTGACATGAACAAGAGCAGATTACAGTGAAGTGATGACATAAACTGTCGAAGTGACTGGAGCTTTAAACAGAGAAACAGTTAAAGCTCCAAGAAAACGTCATTCAAACTCTCACTGACATTTACAATGATGCTGATAACTGGACTTTGTTCAGGAGCGCTGTGAGCTAAAGGAGACCGCATGGCTCTGTGCTGAGACCTCCACAGCATTCACTGAAACAGGACCTTTATTTAACGTGTGAAGGCTTCAGTTTGACCCTGTGGGGTCTGAGTCATTACCAGTGACAGCCCCGAACCCTAACCCTATGTTGTAGAGGAAAGCAAGAAGCACTTTTTGGGTAAAATGGTTCAGACATATGACAGAAGACAGTGTTAGTTTTATAATTATGAACAAGACCAGCTCTTGATGACACAGCCATACTGTCTGGGTTTATAGCTTCTTCATGGAAGCTCCAGTTGTCCTTTGCCTATAGCAGTTGTACTGATGGTATATGATGTCAAGAAGACAAGTGACTGTCACATATCACACTAAAGCCACCAAAGCTGCATCTTTACTGCCTCGAAAGAGATCCAGGTTTCTTCAATTCTAGCTTCAGGATTTTTTTAGAAAGTAACCCAGAAATACATGCAATGTGTACACGACCTCTGTGAAGTGTGTAAATGTTGTTCGCACTGAGCTGAGAACTCCCACAGCACTGATTCACTAAGTGGAATGCTAACAGTTAGCGTTCCGGTGCAGCCCGGATTATTAGAAACATTTCCATGTGGTTGGATTGTTTGACTTCAGGATGGTTCGTCTGAGCGCCGTTAGAAATGAGCTGTCAAACATCAGCCACACAAAAATAACTCAGTAAATCGTGAACATAATTAACTTCTCCTCACAAACAATTACAGCAAGCAGCTGGTGATGTTATACAGAGCTCATCGTATCTGTTCTCATTTCCTCTGTTGAAACAAACAACCTAATGAGAATAAGAAAGGGCAGAGCTGCTGCTTTCTGCAATCTCTTTTGGTTCAGTGCACTACATACATGTCTAAATACCAGTGAGCCATTAAGCAAACACAGTCCCATATTTGAAACCCAAAGGGACTCAACACCCAGCACGAGGGCCATTAAGAGCCTTTATTTTGATGTGTTTGGGGTCCCCACCCACATGCTGAGTCAGGGAGGAAAGCGGAGAGACACAAATATGACCTGTGTCTTAATGGGACACATGGAGTCCACTGATGACAAACAGAAGCTTAGAGAAGAAAAGATGAATTCGGGCAGTTTAAGCTTGAAATTAGCCATGTTCGTCACTGGACGCTCTCATGGAGCTATGAACGTTCACCCTGCTCTGTGTTTGCACTAAGACAGGCTAAAACTGGGTTTTGGGCTGGAGTGGTTTGTCATGTAGTTCACAGAGGGGTCAGACTCGTCTCTGCTTAGCTGCTAATGGCTTGAAGTAAAATTAGCTGCTGCTAGAATCTGTAATCACATTCGTTAGCTAAAGAACAGTGTGTGTTTTCCGGGTTGAGTATTCCACACTGTCTCACCAGGTTTCCTTGTTCAGCCAGAGGATCTCTGTGCACCTCCCTCTTCTGGATGTGGCGCTCAGCGCTGGACTTCAGCGACGCCTGACCAGTCGCTCCCGGCTGAAGCTGCATGTGTAAATACATTAGCGGTCATTAGCAGTGTTCAGAGCCAAGAATAGACCACTGTTAATGGTGTCACCATGCCAACCAAGAGGGGTGTGTGTGTGTCCTCACCTTGAGTTGTAATGCATTCAAGGTTGTTTTGGAGGAACAGGTGAGGGGACCCTCAGTGACCACCTCCAGAGGGTAGAGCAGCCAGTGACCATGAGCCTTCAGAGGACATTTCACCACTAATGATGTCTGGCTCACCGCGCTGGGACCGTTATTCACCAGCTGAAAGAGAGTTTCACAGCTTCATTTGTTAGTTACTGTTTGAACATGTCTTTGCAGGTTCTCAGTCATCCAGGTCATGGTGGTCTTGACAGCTTGAAAAAGAAGGTAATTGGGAGCTCATTAGGTTTGTGATTAACCCCTGGCGGGGGCTGGCACTTCCAACCTGACCTCAAGTGTTGCTGTCAAAATTACCACACTCCTCAAATTGTTGAGGAGTGTGGTAATTTTGAGTAATAATTTTTTGAACTGAGAAGCGGTGCACCTCCCCTTGGCGCTTGGTAGTATGATGATGCTTTGGTCTTCACTCAGGAATGTTACTCAGGAAGCCTTGTTTTCCTGGATGCTGAGGTTGGAAGTGGACCAGCCTCCACTAGGGCTTCATCACCTGGGACTGTATGTCACTGAAGAAGCACAATGTCTCTGCAAACCCTGTTGAATTTGCTGGGACATCCACTCCTGGGGGGGCTGGCAACTAACTTTAATGTTTTCCACTTGTGAAAAATCCTTCTCAGAGCAGACAGATGGACTTCACATTGTTTGGAAATGGCCTCATAATGCATCTCAGACTGACAGACAGCAACAATATCACTGCTGGTGCCTTTCCTCCTTGGCATTGTGCTAGCACACATCTGAACGCTCCAGACGAGCAAACCTCTGCTTTCACAGAGATGCTCACGCTTACTGAAGATCAGTCTAGTGGATTTGAGCCATCAGGCTCACCAACAACACTTTTATACATATTAAAAGTTTAATGATACTTTGAATGTACTTTTCTTTAATGTTCAATAATGCACAAAAGTGATAAGGTCAGCTTTATTTCTACCTCAAAGACCTGCTGAAGCTCGGGGCCAATCTCCCGCTCCTCCTCCAGACCCTGTCGAGCAGTCCAGTTGGGAGGGGGGAAGATGACTTTGTCCGGCCGAGAAACACTGCAAAAGGCACAGCCACATTGTTATCGCAGCAAGAATAAAGGGTAAGAAAATGATGCCATGGTAATGTGACAGTCTATATTGAAGCCTCACCCCTGCAGAATGACCTCAGCCATAGCAGACACCTCCAGCTCATAAAACACCACTTCACTCTCTGAGTTATTGGCATTTTTACTAGAACCAACCACAACAAAGAAGCACAAAAAGTGAATGTTAGTGAATCAGCTTTTATTTATCACCTGATCAAAAAGCCTTGAGCAGCAGGAAAAAGTGACCTACCTCCGTATCTGGAGCTCAAACTGAACAGCATTCTGAGTATCCTTGAGTCTGGGCACAGTGAACCGAAGACCAGCCCACAACTACAAAATCAGCCACAGAAAATTCATGCAGTGAATTCAAGGAACATGAGAAAGGAAGTCGCCACCGACGTTTAGAAACAAGGAATGAAAACTCTTCCAACACAAAAGCAATGTTTATCAGGTTCTTCCAGGTCAGTGAAAAAAATATGTTGAGTTTGCTTGTGTATGAATTATGCACGTCAACTTGGCTTAATTGTCCTGAGACGCAGAAAGTGGGAAAAGCCAAAAGCAACATGTGGTTTTATCGGCTCTTACACTGGCACCAGACTTCATGGGGTTTCCCAGATCACACACGAGATAGCGGGTCTGGTTTTCTGCCTCATAGCTGCAGGTCAGCTGAGTCAAGCTCTGGAAAGGACGCAAAGAATCATCTTTTTAACTTTAATATTAACTTGACTAGATTGTTTTGATGGCCAGACACTGTTAATAATAGAGTTATGGTGTGTTTTGATCTGACACTCGATGGTCCCTGTTTTCGAAGAACATTTTTCCTACTGTAAAGATAAACTGTATTCATGCTTGTCCAATAAAACTGGGTATGACCCAACACAAAGTTAAAGCCATGAAAGAAGACAACGATTCAAACAAGAATGCACTTCCCAAACCCCCCCCCCCCCCACCCCCCCCCCCCCCCCCCCCCCCCAACAAAAAGTGTGACAAAAAAAAC
>VOQJ01042473.1:17808-39638 GCA_015052665.1 Apistogramma diplotaenia | reverse complement strand
CCAATAAACACAGTTGCTTGATGACCCAATGCTATATTGCCATTGTTCCTTTCTAGGAAAGTACACCAGGACTGAGTCATGAGAGGGAAGTTAAGATTTTTACAATAGACAAAAAATGAGCATCACAGAGTTTCAATGATTTCAATACTAAACATCAACGGTTGAATTAGTGGAACATTTGTCTGATTTGGCACTGAGCATAGAAGCTCTGTAATATACTTACTTTAGATAAAGTGATGACCCCTAACCTATCAACTCTTCCTTCCAAGAACTCTTCATCTCTCTTCTTCAGTTTCCTTTCCTCCATCTTCCCTCATGCTCATGCTTCCCTGCAGCCCTGAAAGGAATAAACTATTCTATTTTCATAAACTTCACGTTTTGGCGAAAACACCAAATGGCATAAAGATGAGATCTGATAAATAATGATGCTTGCCATAACCACTGAACAAGCAAAACTACAGAAAAGAGAAGGCCTTAACCTTCTGAAGACTAACCTCGACCCTAACTCTCACCTGACGCTATCAGAACATATCATTTTTGTTTTTATGAAGTCATTATCCCAAGTTTTGGGAACCAGGGGACAAATAAAATAAATTATTCTGACACAAATCAAAAACTGCTATATTAAAAAAAATCTATTTTGCCTTTTCCCCAAATACTGTATAACCTGTGATGACTTAGACTCAGAGGGCTTTCAAACTGTATGCCTTCAACTCTTCCTCAAATCTGTCAAAGACACAGTGACTCATGTTTTTGCGCACTGAAGTGATGCATTCATCTGGACCCACCATAGCTTCTCTGGAGTCAGAAGATCTAATCATTATGGTTTGGATGCTTCTACTAGCTGTGACAGCAGCTATGAAACTGATTCTGTTCCACTGGAAGTCTGACTGACTGTGTCCCCGACACAAAGACAATCATTGAACTCATTTCTCTATTGCAGTACTTATAGGAGTCACTGTGTGTAGCTAGGCAGACTGCACCAGTCACCCTAAAAATGATAACATAACAACAAAATTAGACAAATTAAAATCTCCACAAATTAAGTGGAGATTGGTGAAAAGCCATTAACAGAGTGAATAATGGGCTTTGACATGATCTAAATTTTCAGCAGTGTTACTTTAGCTGCTGCTGTGGTCACAGTTATGGGCTATTGTACTGTGACCACACCCGGCAATGATCTAATATGAAATGCATTGCTACATCACTCACACATTATCAAGTTTTTAACAGCTTTCCCACTCTATTTACATAACTCACTGAACACAGTAAAAGGCCGTCAAATCCACTCCATTTAAAAGGATGTTGCAAAGCCAGAGCAGCGATGCTGTCCATAGCAGTGCTGTGTATGGGTGCAGTGTGCATGGGAACTGCTGATGGAGGATTCAGGAAGCTTTCACTGGTGTTAATTTGGCATTATGTAAATACAGAAAGAGTGAAAATAATGGGGCTCAAACTGCAGACCACAATGCACTTCACTATAGTAACTGCTCATCCAAAGCATCATGGGACATGTAGTTTGCAAACGTGTCCAACAGAAAGCAATAGGGCAAAGAGGAGTACAAGAGTTAACACTAGAAACGTGCAGTGGGGTCACTTTACTACAGAGGAAAGTCCACGACTTGGTCTTCTGTCATCAGGTGCTTTTTAAAGCTGTGAGGTGTGTTCAGGCGCATTATCGTGTTGCAGTACGAATGCTTTACAGAAAAGATCAAATCAGGGGGTGCATCTGAAGAATGGAGTGCTGACTCACAGCATGTCTTTTGTCCTGTCTCTCTCTCCTCAGCCCCAACCGGTCACAGCAGATGACTGCCCCTCCCTGAGCCTGGTTCTGCTGGAGGTTTCTTCCTGTTAAAAGGGAGTTTTCCCTTTCCACTGTCGCCAAGTGCTTGCTCATAGGGGGTCGTTTCGATTGTTGGGTTTACTCTGTAATTATTGTAGGGTCTTTACCTTACAATAAGAAGCGCCCTGAAGCGCCCTGAAACGCAGATAACTAACTCTAGCATCAGCAGAACACAATGATGAGGTGTATTTTCTCCTGATTATCTTCTTGTGATATGTCTCAGTCCATCTCGTTTTGGTCCTGTTTCTACGGTGGCCCTGAAGTGCAAACCACATCAACAAATCACTAGTCACAACTGCAAAATGTGCTTAATTGTGTTTAGTTAATGTTGTTGTGTTTTTGTAATTTGTAATTGTGACTAGTGATTTGTTGATGTGGTTTGCACTTCAGGGCCACCGTATGTTTCCCTGTCTGAGAACTGGTGTTGCTACGTTGCTCTGCTTAAGAACTATTTTTAAGAATTCTCTGAAAAATACATAAATCAGTACTTTATTAGTCTGCTGCTTACAGTAGTTCTAATTAGCAGACATTCAGCAGTCTTTATTTTTGTTGAGTGAAAGTTAGTTAGCTAGATTTCAGTTACAAAATACTACAGAACACTTTGGTATACAGGAGTTAATGGTCGACACAATGTTTGCCCAAATCATCACCGCTCCACCACAGTGAAAGCCAAACGCAGTACATTGCTCCAGAAGTCAAGCTGCAGAGTTGTAAAGTCTTTCAGAGAGAAGAGGCTTTCTCCTTGCAACCTTCCTTGCCTGTGGAAATCTTCTTTTTTCATGTGACTGTAGTTTTGATGCGTAATCACCAATGCTGTGTTGGAAACTAGAGGAACATATATTATAACTGATTAAGAAGTCTGCAGCTTTATCTGCTTGAATAAGCTTCTGATGGGCCCGTCCAGTCTTGCTTGGCGTAATGAAAGCAGATACAACTCAATTAAATCTTACCTTTAATACAAAGGATGGATAAAACAGATGAAACTGGTAATGTTTCCTTTAATGGTTCTGGGCTTAAAAAGGTTGGTGCACTCTGCTACAAAAAGCCAATTACAAGCACATGATGTGCACACTTACACACCCACATCACACACTCACTTCAGCTTATATCACTCCCATAAACATGTGCACATTTGCCGGCTCTGGCTCTTGCTTGGTGGAGGAGACCACTGGCAACATACATAAACAAACCACAACCAGATGTCTGTGAGCTGAGCACCACCCCACCCAAATGGAGCTGTCAGTCCTCCCTCTGTGTTTTTGCAGAGCCATGACTCGCAAGTCCTCCATAAACCCTCCAACTCTTCGTATATCAAACACGCACAAAAAATTGCCAACAGAGACCAAAGTAGCTCTTGATTTGTCAGTGCTGACCCTCAACCTCTGACCATATGGTACTATAGAAGGACCTTTTATTTATGTGCATTTAAATGCTTGCCTCTGTCCTTGCCATTCAAATAATTTGCCTTTCTGAAACACAAGCGTGAGGCATGCCCTCTGTGTGGACAATGAATCCCTGTGTGTAACAAACATGATTTTAGGTTGTTTGGTGGAGTATCATCATTGGCGCTGCTCTCATCTCATCTGGCAACATTTGTGGTGACCATCTGGTTAGTCCCTAAGAAGCAAGGCGTGTGGCCATATAAGTGGTGTGGTCTACAAGTTTAGTGTGGTAATGTAATATACAGTACAGACAGACTCTACACTTCTACACAGGGATATGCGTCACATCCTCAGATTTTAGCTTCAAAGAGAACCGAGGCAAATAGGGACGAGTTAAAAATGTAGCAAAGAATTATAAAAATGCCCCCAAACAAGCAGAAAATATAGTCGGGAAGGGGAATGTTATGATCCCTGGGATGGGTCATATGTTTCAGTTTGTATTAGTTGAGTCGTGGTGTTGTTTTGGGTGCCTGCAAAGCTCTTCAGCTCTGTCAGTTTTCTTGGGTTCTTTTTCCGTGATTTATTTTGATAATTAGTCGCCTCTTGTGTCTTGCATCGAGTTTAATTTCCTCCCCTGTAATTGTCTTGATTACTTTTTGTGTCGTTTCCCAGTTCCCAACTTGCCCTCGGTGTGTATATATAGTTCAGGCCTTCCCTATCGTGTCTGTCTGTGTATTTTCCCCGTTTGCTTTCTGTTTTCCGTGAGCTTTTGGATTTCTGTTTTGTGCTCTGTGTTAACTTTGTTTGGAAGTTTGTCATTCAGCCTGAAGTCAAGGTAAAAAAAATTTTTGTTCTGCTTTGCATCCGGCCTTTCACTCTACAAATCTGGCAGGAAAAGACTTTGCAAATAAACACACAGCGCACATGAAGCATGTGATCTCCACTGAAGCTTCCACGGAAAGATAAAAAAAAATGCGCATAGGCGAGGCTCGACCATCGTGCTTGGGAAGGTTAAATTAGAAAGGGTGCTGGTAGTGCATTTGTTTATCCACAAGTAAATTATATCCTTTTTTCTTCATGTTTTTCATGACAGGAGCACACACAATTCACAAACGATGCTCTATATGATGGCTGGTTAACTCATTAGGTTAGGGTGTAGGCTTAGTGAAAGTAGAGTAGTGGGTATGATGCCCTCTCAGACCATCTTTAATCTTATTGTCCCAACGTGCTAGAAAGTCCAGGAAAGGTGTCCAGCAGGTAAGTTTCCAGACCACACCACACAACTTTAACTTTGGAAATATGTTTGAACCACAAGGAAATACATTTGCTGAACTAGTCATTCCAAAATCAGTGCTTGCAAAGAAACTGGACAAAAATATTTTCACTGATAATCTGGGGTAAGCTAAGCCTCCTCTAACCCCTGGAATAGTGCAGAATGTGGAGAAAATCTCTTGTTGGAGAAGCATCCAGCTGCAGCCTTACAAACTCAACTTCATGACATGCACCTCCGCCCTCACCATTATACTTAACTTTAACACTACACACAACACACCCACTTCCCCACAGTGCAGCTGCAATCAGATATGTGGCTTGTGCTGCCCTGCTCTTCTGAAGTGGTTTAATGAGACCTGAAGAAATACTTTATCTCAAGGACCAACCCTAATATTCACAGAGGTTTCATTTCCTTTTGCTGTTTTTCTCAAAGTGCCTGACCTTGAAAATATGATTTGTTGTTGCTTACTGGTGTTTTTGGCAGTCTTATAATTAATACTATATTTCATCATTTTGACTCTTGTATCAGAAAATACTATTATTGTTATCATGAATCTCACAAAGAAACATGTGTGCCACATCTGTACAACCCAGTACCCGTACCAACCAAAAAACGACTGCATGCTTCACACTTCATATTCTGTACATTACCCCATCATTAGATGATGTACATACCTTCTGCTCTACGAGCTGTTCTGTCTGATAATTGAGGATGGGTCTGAGGCCATGTTGGTCCAGCGGGGCCTCAGGATCCAAACTGAAATTAAGGCTGATGTAAATGGGCGAAAGTTTATCCCGAAACTCTTCCTCAGGCTGCAAAAGAGAAAGAGAGAGGAAGGAGTTGAACAATTTATCTTTAAAGAAATGAAAGCTAGTATCACGTACCACGATGAAGAAGATATTGTGAGCATTTGTTACAGCAACAATTGGCATGAATGACTTTATCCGTGTATGAAGTAATGTAACATGCTGGTTCTCATAGTGAGGAGTGGAGCTATAGGCTCAAGTTACTGGGGTTCTTTTGCTCTTGGTCTTACTATGCTCTACTTGTTTCTGCTTCCCTCACTCCCCAAACATTTGCATCAGATGGCTGCCATTCCACCAAACCTGGTTTTGACATTTTCCTGTTGAATAGGAGTTCTTCCTTCCCACCATTGCCAAGTTTTTGCTCATAGGTATCATCTGATTGTTATTTTTATCTGACAGTATAAAGTGCCTTGAAGCAACTGTTGTGAATTGACACTGCGTAAAAACTGTGACTGGATGGTTTTGATTGCTATTGTGTTGATCAATAGTGGGTCAACGACCATCTCCAAAGGGGACAACCTGCACCAGGGTTTAAACACCTGGGATTCTCCATTTTTTGGTTTTAGAAGTGAAGGAGCCTCCCGGATAATTAGTGAATTGCCGTCAAACTAGAAGGGCACTCAGTAGAACGCACATCTCGTCCACCCAGAATTTTCGATCTGCTGGTACTACACTGCAAAATATCACCCAGTGTTGTCATACTCCATTATATATCACTATATTACAAAGCTTATTGGCTTTTAACAACAGTAAAATATTATTTTATATTTTTATTTAAAAAATGAGATCCACATGAAGAGATAATGGCATATTTAGTTGGAATATATCTAATTCAGTTTATGTACCCTAAAAGATCCTCTAAAAACCTAAAGAAAAGAAGAAAAACAAACATTTGCAGACATATAAATTTTACAAGTGTGTGATTTTTGTCCAGGATTTGTAGTTCCCTTTGCAATATTAGTATTGCAAAGAGTATTTTAATTTAAAAAAGAAAAAGACAATGAATTAGCAACAGTAATTGTTTATACCTGAGTACCAAATTGCATTTGAATAGATGAAAAATTCAGTAAAACATGAATTTAAAAATTCTGGGAATGATGAGATTTTTTAAATTTTTGGTGATCTTGACCTTTGACCTTGAAAATGAAATCAGATGTTCTTGGGCTCCTAAGGAATATTTGCACAAAGTTTTATAAGTTTCCATATGGCACAAATCTGTTGGACCTTCGTCCACCTCTCAGTGGACGAGGTCAAAGACGTCCAGTGGCCTTGTTTTCAAGGTCTGGAGAGACTACTGGTATCAACTTGTTTTGCACTGAGGTAAAGTCTGAGGTTATTGTTAAATAAAGTTAAATTGAAAGAGGGTATTTACATTTTTTTAATGACAGCGATATAACAAGTTTGTTCTAAACTAACACTGCTTACAGGAAGGACTGAGTACAATGTGACCTGAACTCTCTTTGAGTCATGTGGCTCTTTTAAAGAAAGAGCGCACAGACCGAGAAGTGCTGAGTGATGTGAGTGGATGTTTGTGAGTTTAAACTTTGGTCTCTTATCCTGTCAAAGACCAAAGTGCTCAGCTCATTACGCCTTGCAGTGAACATCCACACATATGACATAAGTGCCTTTGTCAGGCACAATCTTTGATCAAGTCACTCAGTGATGAGAGGACTGGTACTGAAGCAGTTTCACCTCACATAGTACTTCAAACAGCAACTTCAAACCCTGTTATTAGGAAATGACTTCAACCTCCGTCTTAGCAGAAAGTTAAGTGTGTTCACCTGGGCCTGCAGGTGCAAACCAGTCCTTGATTAGATGGCGCCAATGAAAAACAGCAGGGCTGGAGCATTTTACAAACATTAAAAACGAGAAAATTAATAAAAATAATAAAGGCATACTTGCTAAATGATTGGTCTGAAGAATGAGGGCTGTTTGTCAAATTACTTTTATGTTTGTAAATGATGTGTTTGTTCTGCTCGGATGACAGCATGAAAAACAAGTGACTATTTGCAGGCTTGTTGTCATCATTCTGCCTGTAAGTGCATTTCTATGGCTGCATGTTTTCATCTGAAAACTGCTGGGTGAACTTGTGTTTACACTCATTACCAAAATACATTTTACATTTTTTTACCCCGTTGGATTTACAAAGCCGATGAATGATTCAGATTCACTCTTTCATAAACTGTTGCGAGGCATGTTGCTACTTTTTTAATGTGTTTGTCATCTGCCTCTCTGTGTGTGGGCCCGATGATACACCGATGACCCCACCACTGCAGCGCGACAAAACTTATTATTGCCTTTGAACTGGTGGTTTCAAAGATAAGGACCAGGTGACATAAATTAGGACATTTCTCTAGAAATAGTGACTTACAGTAGTTGCTGCAGGATGGCGATTTAAATGCAAAATGACATGGGCACTCAACAATACTTTGACACAGGAATACAACCAGTTGGCAACCAGTGAAAGCAAATCCATTATTGCAAAGAGACGTGTCGCAGACAAGTTGCACTCATTAGAGCAGAATGACTCTATTTGCAACATGTTGGCAATCCGCATTGATTTAAACTTGTCTGTAAACCTTTGCCAACCTGTCTGAGAGTGGTTGCAGTCAGTCAACGACTGTTTGGAGACAGTTTGCCTCCCACCAGGTGACCTGTGCAACTGCTTCGTGATCAACAAGAAAGTGATCACCAAGAAGTTGAGGTATTGAATGTTCAACTTCTAGGTGTTCAGTTGCAGCAACTATTCAATGCAACCACAAAGCAACCATCGATTTTTCCTAGTCACAACAAGGTTGCAGTTCTATTTTTACTCTGGCGCAGCTGAGCCATAAATAACATCTATCTGGCAAAAATGTGCCAAAAAATCTAATAGAAAGCATCTGTTTGACCTCAAGGTGCAAACACAGCTTGTGTGACTGACCCGCAAGTAGATATTGGTGTTGTAACACAAGGGTTTTCTGTTCGTGAGGTTGAAGGTCTTCACTAGGCTGGGCTGCTGGCTCTCCAGGAACAGAGTCCTCCTCATAGACTCCTTCTGCTTCTGCTTTCCACTGTCCAGCTGCACCTCCACCACAAAGCCTTCAAAGTGTATGACACACACACACACAAAAGTGAAGCTGCACATCCTTTGTACATCTATGTTTCACACAAAAATGCAAATGAATGCACAGCACATACACAAGCACATAAAATACAGATAGTTTGTGTTTGTCTCACCACATACAAACACACATATACAGGAATAAATATTATGGTAAACAGCCTTTTGTGCCATTTTGTTTGCTGTGCAGAAACATGGAGGGCATTGCTGCAGACCACATGACAACAACTATGCACAGAACAGAGACAATACACACCCACTCACTTCAAATAAACACACACGCACTTCTCTAAACTGCCGGAGCCCACCAAGTTACCCTGTATTTACACGATTGTTCTTTTATCTTGATCTTAACTGCCAAATTGACCACAGTGAGGGCCAGCATACTTGTGGCTGCACAAAGAAAGCAAGGTAATGGGGACCATCTGTGTGTGCGTGTGTGTGTGCATGTGTGTGTGCGTGCCTCACCTAGATGAGAGGGGAGGTGCTTCCCATTAGCCAGCAGGCAGAAAGTGATGCTGACGCTGGAGGTTTAAGACAGACACAAATATTTTTAAACAAAATTAGCATGTGCAGCTTGCAGGCAAGTCTTTCCTTTATTTGGGGCACCGCTGTCTTCTTTAGAAATGCTCCCTTATTATTGGAACTATTGTTTTTCTGTTTTTTGTCACCTTGAGGCAACTGTTTGTTGTGATTTGTATAAATGAACTGAATTCGTTTTGGTCTGTTCTGGTTTATGTTTTGTTTGGTTTTTTTTGGGGGGGGGGGTATTATAATAAGTCAGTGTGCATCTACAATATGCCTCTATAAAGCAACAGTTCTCTAACTGTAAGCAGGTCCCAATATGACTAGAAACTAAGGTGAATCAACATGGTGCTCTGATGTTATTATTGTAGAGTCTTTACCTTATAATAAAAAGCACCTGTTTGCTGTGATTTGGTGCTGCATAAATAAAACTGAATTGAACTGATTGATGTCACTGTGCTGACCTTTAAGTCCGAATCAACCTGGATCATTTTTTTTATTGTTAATCACTGATTAAAAAAACAACATAAAACATCTGGGTTATGAACTTTTTTGTTTCTTAAATGGAGCCGCGTACCAGAAAAAGCTGGTATAAAGTAACTTTACTCGCAGTCGCAAGCAGCAGATTCGAATGCAGATTAGAAGGAGATAAAAGTTGTTCTTTCTGGAATCAGGATTTCTGCACAGTTCAGCAAGCATGGAAAAGAAAGTACACCCTCTTCCAACTTTATCATTTTTCATATTCATATAATAAAAATATATCTGGTCTCAAAATTAGGCAAATAAAACTTGCACATACACAGCACCACATTTGGAGAAAAGCAAACACTGCATATCAGCGTAAACACGTCACATCGACTATTAACCACAGCGGTGGAGGGCCGATATTTGGGCTTGTTTGGGGCACCATGCAGTGGAGTCACTGAGTCAACCATGAACTCGTCTGTACAGAGTTTATTCTAGAGTTAAATGTGAGGACGTCTGTCCAACAACTAAAGCTAAACTGGGTCACGCAGAAGGACAAACCTCAATGAACTGAAACAAAGCTGTAAAGAAAAGTGGGCCAAAATTCCTCCTCAACGATGTGAGAGACTCGGGCACCAGAGTGGCTCAGGGCGTGAGCAGGCGACCATATGCTGCGTTGCGGTGCAGATGGCGCAAATTCGATTCCCAACCTGTCACCTTTTCCTGTATGTCTTCCCCGTCTCTCTCCTCCCACTTTCCTGTCTGTCTCCACTTACACAGCTATCAATAAAGCCATGAAAAGGCCAAAAAAATACTTAAAAAAAAACAATGTGAGAGACTCATACAGAAAATGATCCGGTCAACTTGTTGCTGCTACAGTAAATGCGGGGCAGCTCGAGGACCTATAGAATCATGGGGGTCATTTTTTTCACACACTTCTTCCGTATTTATGCTTTTGCTTAATAATGACATGGTGTATGTCATGTGTTGCTGTTGGTCTGATGTTGTCGTTACCTAATTTAAATAAATGGAAAGTCCCAAATGTTTTAATATTTAATGATGTGTTAAACCTTAGAATTGAAAGTGAGTAAACTGTCTTTGTACCATAACTGTAACATCATGCTGCAGAAAATAAAAAGTGTGCTGGGAAATGATGTGGACTAATCTCACAGTAATTCCAAGGGAACTGTTTCATTGTAGAAACAGAACCTAGACTCACACACAGAGGAAAATGACCTGCTGGATTAAACAAGCAAAATGATTTATTAATGGAAGTTCGTGTTTTAATTATTAGAATCTGAATACTTTCAAAAAAAACCTTTCCTGGTCATTTATTTTCATTTACACCAGTGCAAACCCTTTGCACACTGGCTGTAAATGTGCTGGAACAACAACACAGGCAAATGAAAGTGATGTGTATGACCACTTAACAATGACAGTACGTGCTTGAATGGGGAACTTAAAAGCACCGGAAACGAGCTGCTTGCTGTGACACCTGGAAGCCGCTGGACATCTTCCTCGATCACATTCTTCATATGTTTTCAATAGTTTCTTCATTTCATTTGTCTAACACGCCTCCTCAGATTGTATATATATTTACAGAGCCTCTCTAGGGAAACTTGTGATCTGTACGTTCAGGCTATACTTGGCTTCACTCTCACAGACATGGTTACGCAAGATTTATGTCAGTTGGACACATAAACCTGCAAGTGGCCACAGGGATGCAACATTCACCAAATGTTCCACTATCCTAATGCCACTGCTGGGCATTGTGGCTTTGAATCTGACACTGCTGCAGGGGCTGCACTGTTTGTTTTTACTAATCAGAAATGCGTGTGCAAAATAAGCCTATTTTTTAACTCTTTGTTTTGTAATATGAAATCAGATAGTTGTTTATCATCATCAGCATGAGTTTATTTGACTGCTCTGTAAAGAGAAACATCTACAGCTCCTTTGTCATATGTGCAAAACAGCAGCAGCTCCAAAAGAGTTTGTTTTAGTATTAAACCACTTTCTTTTATAGTAGCCGCAGTCACTGAAATTCAGCTCATTTCAGCCTCCTGGAGTAGCTTTGCATGATTCAGCTCTGAATCATTCTTATTGATCGTATGCTGGAGTCCCTCAGTTCAGCTTCTGTCTCAGACAAGCTGTTTTAGCTCTTCAGACTCACACATCAAGTGGTTCTTTCATGCTCACATGCAAAGCTACTCTGTGTGACATCATACAGGACCAAAAGTAGAAAAAGCTGCAGCCTGAGCTGTTATCTTATGAGGATTACGCTGAGGTCATTAAAGTGAAAGTGTTGTCATGTTTAATATTAGCATTTACGAGTATCACAGTATATGACAGAAACTCTACAAAAGCCTGAGAGGTCCCCTTTAGTGACTAACTTGTGCACACGCACACATACATGAATGGAGTGTAAGTGGTTTTTGCTCAGCTCAAACAATACCTTATTCATTTCATAAAAGTTACAAGCCTTTTCCACCCTTTTCACAGCCCACCCACCCCCCTCCACCTTTCATTCTTCCATGTAGCTACTCCACCTTTCTCCCACCTCACCACCTTCTCTTCTTGCCCTCTGTTTCCGTTTTGTTTCCAAGGCAGCAAAAAACACCAATAAGCATGAAAACAAGACTCACTTGTATCAACATTACGGTCAGATACTAAGACACCAAGCAGTTTGGCAAACGCCCCACAGCAGCCTCCAAAGGTTCCACACTGGATCCGATGGTTAAAGTGAACTTGTGGAAAGAGCTTTATTGGGGCTGAAAGCTGGGCAACTTTTACTTCTTGTTTTTCCACTGAATCTAAGAACACACAGTGTTCAGGGCGGCTCGGACAGGAAACTGGCAAACATGACAGACATTCTGTTGACGTAAAGCACCGACTGAAGATGTGTGTTACATAATTTAAGAGCTCCATGTTCTGTGACTCTTTAGCTGCTCTTAAGGTTTTTTGTTAAACCATTAAAGAAATTTCCGCTACAGTCATGAGTGCCAAAGGCTCACTCAAACTGTGTATAATCTGCCTATTAATAAACACATGTGGCTGAACTTTGTAGAGAAAAATAGCTTACCAAGACACAGAAAGAGTTTCATTCCCTGTGATCAGCGTGCAAAGCTTCTCCTCCTGGTTGAACATGGTCGGCTGCACTGTGAGAGATGCGCTGGCGTTCACTATTGGACGAGCTCTGATTAAAGCCACAGGATAAGAATGAGTAGAATGGTCTGCATGCTTGTCATTAAGCTGCCAAATGTTTCAATGTACCTGTAGAGCACTGCTTTATCTACGCCAAAAGCACCAACAATCAGGTCTGCAAGTAGAGGAAAGTGAATAAATGAATAAATGAAATGAATCAAAGAAGAAGCATTGATAGAAATGTGGGGGTAGTGCCTTTTCTGCAGTACCTGGGTACCCATTGTGATCTAGATCTTTGTGGCCTCGCATAGCAAAGCCAAAACTAGCTGGGAAAGAGCTGAAAGCCCATTGGCCCGAGAGCGTCTGAGTAGGGGTGTCCTTCAGTCCTCCAACGTGACCGTTGTAGATGAAAACCAGCCCCTGCTGATCGTCTCCTCCGTAGGGACAGCCGACAGCCATGTCTGATTGTAAACAGCAACAACACACATGTATATTCTATGCAAAGCAGCACAACATGTGTATATTCCTTCATGAACAACAGCTTTATGGACCAGGATAGGACTCACAGTGGTCTTTCAAGGGGCAAAATTCAGTAATTTGCTGTGTTTACTGGTTATTTACTTATATACATAAACATAAAATCAATCACTTCACCCCCTACAACTGCTAACTCTCTCTTTTGGCTCTTGGTGTTGCACAAATGTGAGAATTAGCTTTTCCATCTTAATAAGATCATTGCTTTTTACCCTTTTCCCCATCTTTTTGTAGCATTGAGATATTTTGGCTTAATTTTGGTGTCTCTTTGGTCTTTCTTCAACACATTCTCTGTGATGCACATTTACCATTGAAACCATCCTGGTTTAGGTCACCCAGCGGTGCCAGAGAGGTGCCAAAGCGGCTGAAGGGCTGAGGACCCAGGAGGTGGGACTGGCTTGGTTCCAGCTGCAGAGGGCCCCTCTGTAGATACACATACACTTTACCCAGCTCCTCCAGACGCCCATTAGACCCCCGACGCATGAACAGTGGAGCTCCCACCACCAGGTCATCCAAACTGGGCACAAGGGCAGAAAATTAAATCATGAAGCTTCAGCGAAAAAAAACCTGAATATTAAAACAGACAATAAGGGCCAACATGTTGTATTTGAATAAAAACCAAACAAGCAGAGGATTATTTTCTTAAACCCCTTTAAGAATAGGTTTGTCCCTTTAATTATTTCCCTTGAAACACAATAAAATGAAAAATACATTTTCCAAAATCAAAACTGAATCTTCCTTTTCCCACCATTGAAAAAGGTCAGCACTCGTGGCGACCATCTAAAAGGACAACTCATAAACTGACTGTAAGCTAGCGTGAATAGTTGACTTTCTCCCCCTGCATTTACATTTGAGCTTTCTCGCTAAGCCACAGCTACTTTGCTCACAAATCTGATTTACATCCCTCTTGTATTTAGCTTCATTTAGCACTGCGTCACATTAGTGGTTAGATATGCCCTAACTGTGTCCAAACTGTCACTGTGACCTCATTACATTCAAAGGCCTCTTATTCGACACAGTGTTACAGTATGTTGAGCTTCTTGAGTCAACTTTTATCAGGTTAGTACTATATCTCACTTCCTGCCTGAAAGTAGGAAGAGGAACAAAGAAGCAGCTTAAAAACAAGCTGTTACCCTGTGACTCCAATACGTGACTGGATGAGTAAATAAAACATTTTAACGTGTCAAAGTGAAATTCTGAAAGAAAAAAGGGACTAAGGAAGTGAAAATCACTAAAAGAAACCTTTACGCAAGAAGGAACTATAAACAGAACGAGACTACAGATGGAGGGAAATTTTAATGACACATTAGAAAGGATGAGTAATTGAACCACTGTGGGAAATGACCAAAAGTCACAACTGTTGACCCGTTTCGATGAACCCTTCATTCACTTTTAGTTTCTTGTTTTAGCTGCTCTCCTCCCTCTCCTGATACTTTGTCACCATCTGTGCCACCCTGACTCCAGTCACTTACCCGTCGTTGTTGATGTCAGTGGTTGCTACTGCGTAGCCAAAGTAGGACCCCATCTGGAATGCATTACAAACAAGACCCAGTTAGCCTGTAATCACACCACAGTACACAGATCTCTTTCTTTTCTTTCATTTTCTCTCTCTGTGTCCTTTTTATCTTTTCTATGCTCCACCACCACCCCCAGAAGCTTTCTTTTTCAATCTTTCTATCCCACATTCCCCTGGGGTCTCCTCTTCTCTCTTTTCGTGGAGCTCCATGTTAGAGCTCCTGTAAGTCTGTGGTCAGGTAGGGGGTCTGGGGATTGGGGGCTAGACCCTTGTGAAAAACAACACTGAATACTGGGATTGCCTTCCAGTGGTGCACATGCAAAACAGCTCATAACATAAATCAGGAGGCTCAGGACAAAGTTCAAATGCAACAACGTGACACTGCGGTGTTACTGTTTGACCTCACACTACTAAGAAAGACAATCAAGTCCTGCAGTAATGCTCTTCTGAGGTTTGATGAGCTGTGGTGAGGTCAGCAAAAGTTAACCACTGATTAATCTTCCTCATCAGCTACAACGGATTCCTTTAATTGCAGTAGCAGCTGATGCAGCCTGACACAGTCAGTTACAGAGTTCTGCAACAGCCAACACAGCAGTGCCAAAAACTGTATTTACATTTTGTTTTGTTTTGTTTGTCTGGCTCCAAAAGAGTCCGTCCCCATAGAGCTGCATGTTAAACTGCCTAGCTTCACAGATGAAATAAACATGTGAACACCCTGGCACTAAAATAGCCTCGGTCTCTGTAGTTAATTTTCTCCCTCATAACAACTGTGCAAAGGCTCTTTATTTTTCATACCTTGTTTGTTTGAAGTTTGTTAAGGCTTCGAGTTTCCAGTTTGAATGACAGCACCCTGCAGCTGTAGCTGCTAGCTGTCTGGTAGAACTCACCTGTGCTAATTCCAATCACTAATCTGGACATGTTTGTGCTGTTGGTGCCTTTTGGAGGTCGCCAACTTTCTGCAGTCAGTCACTACAGACCTCCAAACTTCATGTTGCCTTCAGATTAACTCAAGAACAGTGCATTGAGAGCTTCCTGGTAGGAGTTTCCATATCTGAGCAGCTGCTTCCAAGTCTTATATCACTAAGCACAATGCAAAGTGTCTAATGCACAAAGCAAAATCCGTAAAGACGTGGATGAAAGTGTTTGGTGTCGAAGAACTTGACTGGCCTGCACAGAGTCCTGACCTCAACCTGACAGAACACCTCTGGGATGAAATAGAGTGGAGACTGTGAGCCAGGCCTTCTCATCCAACATCAGTGTCTGACCTCACACGTGCACTTCTGGAAGAATGGTCAAAATTTTCCATAAACACTCCTAAACCTTGTGGAAAGCTATTATAGCTGCAAAGATTGGGCCGACATCATATTAGCCTCTATGGATTAAGAATGGGATGTTACTCAAGTTCATGTGTGCGTGAAGGCAGTGGAGCAAAAACCTTTGGCAGCACAATGTACATTAAATATATGAACCATGGATGCAGAGAGAAACTATTATGAGACTCAGCAAAGATCAGTCCTGCCAAGATTCCCCCTTTTTTAATTGGCATAATAAGCAACACTGTACTTTTCAACAGCAAAACAACACGGCCTCTTGGACAAAGACGTTCTGGTGTTGTTGCAGCTGACCTCTACATCACAGTCAGAGCGCCCACAGAGGGACCAGCATTCAACAACAGAGTGAGGAGCCTCATTAGCCAGAGGTTTACCTCAGATCACTCTAACCATGACTTAACAGTTTACTAAAGACCCTCCAGACTGACACCTCTGAGCAGTTACTAATGACTTCCCCACTGAGTCTCACACACACAAACAAACAATCAGCCACATGTGTTACCATGAACCCATATGTCACATATGCTCACATCAGTGAAGTCTAATGACTGGTATATCACAACTCAAGCGACAACTATCTGATTTTTTACGTTTGTATCCAAAGCTGTGAAAGAGTTTTAGTTTCTGTATCTGTTCCCTTTCTACAGTTTTGCCTGTGAAGTGATACCAACATAAATATTAGCTTCAACTCAATTATGGAAATGCATACAAGGTGACATTACAATGTTAGATTTCCCCCTTAAGGCAGCACTGCACAGTGTTTTAAATCTTCCTTGAAAGTGCGACTCTGTCCACTTTTTGACCACAATTTGGAGGGACGAGGACAGGGCTCCAAAGATTGCGATATTGTGAGTGAAAAACTCACACAGCACATGCCGATTCATTACAGCGACAACGCGACCACTGTCCTGGTGTCTACTGACTCGCTTACTTGAGCAACAGCTTTTAGAAACCATGAGCTGTGCGTACTTCAAGCTGCAGCTCTGAGTCTGGTATAGGCCTCTTCTCCACAGGGCAAATTCCTTCAACTCCAACCCTCCATTGCACATGCCACTTTAAATATGGATCCATACATGAAAACAAGAGTCAGGCAGAAGATCTTCAGTCAACTTGTACACACCTGTTCCCCAGTCAGGTTTAGCAGAGACTTCAGATCCCTTCCATTTAATATGGATACCTGTATTAGACCAGAAAAGAGTTGTTCATAAGAACTGTGCTTGCGTCACGTTGACTATTTGCACTGCAAAAAGCAAGAAAAATATAGGAACTCCTTACTAAACCATACAGCATGAGTCCTTTTGGAACTCCTGTGACGAAATCTGTGAAAAGAAAAGCAACAACATAATTATTGGATTTTTTCCGTAAATTATTTTTTGAGGTTTCAAAATATTTGTACTTCCTGAAAATCTAATAACACCTTTCTGTTACTGCACAGACATGTGTGTTAAGCAATCGGTGCACTCAGCCATGCATTTTGGCTCTCGGCACTATAAATATGACCCTCACCTTCCTCACCATCCCCACTGAACTCGCCACTAGCCACAGAGTAACCTGCAGGAGAGAGACAGAGTAGAGACAGGGAGAAGAGAAACAGGTTGAAGTGGTGCATACAACAAAAGGTCAAATACCTGATTCAAGTATATTTTTGCTTCCAAGCCTCAACTCTAAGCCATCAGGACCCTAACACAAACCACAGAATGTTTCCTCATTTGTTTTGTTTTGTTGGGGTTTTTTTTATTGTTCTCCTACGTTTTGGCAATCAGGGAACAAAAAAATCCCGGGCATACCCAGGAGAGATGTAATCTATCCCAGTATAACGTACTCAGAACACCTCACCCAGCAGGCATCCTAATCAGATGCCCGACCCATTCCAACTGGCTCCTTTCGATGTGGAGGAGCAGCACCTCTATTCAAAGCCCTTCTCAAATGATTCCCCAAGAGGAGCTCATCTTTTAGGCCGAGGCCAATCACTCTTTGGAGAAAGCTCATTTCCACCATTTGTGCCAGTGATATACTGTAGTTCACTGTGACCATAAGTGAGGGTGGAGATGTAGATTGACTGGTAAATTAACAGCTTGGCTTTCACGCTCAGCTACACCACGAGGAACCAGTGCAGCGTCCGCATCCCTGCAGCTGCAGCCCCAATCCATCTCCTGCTCCCCTCTTCCCTCACTCTTGAATAAGGCCCTGAGATACTTACAGCAAACTCATCCACTTGGGGCAGCAAACCGTCCCTGACCTGTAGTGGGCACACCACCCCTTTCCACTGAGGACCATGGCCTCAGACTTCAAGTTGCTAATGACAACAAAAAAATAGGATTCTTATCAACACTCTAAAACTATATGCATTTTCCCCCAAAAGTCTGTCTTTTTTTCATTTCTCCTAATCTGAATAAGTTTAAAGATTGGGGTTATCACTGATGGTGATTCAGACCTCAGAGGGATTGTGCAAATATGCTCACTCGATTATGACGCATCTTTTGTCACGTCAGCAGTCATGTGTATGCTGACACTTTGGCCTGATAACAAATCCAGAGAAAAGGTCCAAACACTTAATATCAACAGCAACAGTTTGTTGTTTTTCTGTTTTCTTTATCCTGTTGCTAATGCGAGACAACACGAGAGGCAACAAAGTGTCCAAAATGGAAAAACACAAATCCTCTGTGGAGGGAGAAGGTCCTTACGGAATTGCAGAAAACCCTACAGGCTGGATTATGATCAATTCTGTCCAGATGGTGACCTCTGAGGTCAGGTCAGAAGGCCACCAGAAACATGCATAACCTCTGGGGATCATGAAAAACGACAAAAAACTTTATGAAACCCAGTCAGCAAGTTTTCATAGGCAAAGATGGACCTCACCAAAAGCCATTAAGCTGCTAACTTACAAACAAGCAAACTAGGCTGAGATTTTGAGGCAAACATGCAGCGACATACAGTATGTACAAGTCAAACGATAATAGTAGTACTGTAAATCTATTTTTTAAATCATTACTATTAGTGTTAGATTACAGAGCAAAGTGTGAGGGTGAAAATAATAATAAAAGGTACATATTTACCCAGGTAACTGTCATCATAGCTTCCCTGCACCTGTCGGGTCTGAATTTGCCCAGCAACCGACAGCAGAAAGTAGGCAGGATAGTAGGCCCTGACAATCTCCTCTGTATTTGCAGAGATCAGCTGACCTTCAGGATAGATAGATAACAAAGGGTTACAACACATTTGACTCTTAAACTTTGGCTCCCAATTATAGATTTCTTCTGCCTGAAGAAACAAACAAAACCCCAAACAAAAACACTGGAAGGTATCGCCTAAAAAAGATCCATGCTGCTCCACATTCCTCTCAGCTCACCTTGCCAGTAAAAGCTGCCTGGTCCTCCAAGCACAACCCTCCCATCCTGTAACACACACACACACACACACACACACACACACACACCAATTTCATCATGGGTTTCAAACAAACTCTGCATGTTTGGTGTACATAGTGTAATCTCTACTGCTTAGATCAGCCAAAAGAGAGAAAAACTGACCATGTTACTGCATAAAACTAGCAAACACTCAACAAATATTTCTCTTACCTTGGTGAAGTCAGCACTAAATCCCCCCTGACAATAGCCCTGTCCAGCAGGTCCATGTCTTTCTGCAGTGAGCAGCACCAAAACACAATATGAAATATGAATACATTTCTTGAAGTATAACTTCATGCTGTGCATACTATCTCTGCCAATAACGCAGCTATAATCTTTAACATAAACTGGGGCATCAGCAACCCACCTGCAGTCAAGGGCAGAGTTTCAGTTATGTTGAGGTCTAAGTTATCATCAGTGAACCTCAACCCTGGGTAATCAAAATGTGTCATTTTCTTAATCAGTTGTTATCACAAAGCTTTTCGGTCAGAGATCAAAGAAATGATCCCTCCGACATGCATCAAACACAGGCCACGTTTTTTCTATAAAGTCCCTTTTTCTAACATATGGGATTGAGGTACCTATAGGACCTATGGTATGATAACTTCATAGCTAAAATCCACTCCTCTTTACAGAATATTTCCTATTTGGAACACCTAAATGGAAAAAAGATAATGACAGAGTGAATTAATCTGAAATTTGACACCTCCTATTCACAAATTTAGTACATCGGTAAAACAAATCAAACTATGGTGACTTGCTGGTGGCCTTGTGGATTAAGAGGTTAGCTACTGTTGCACCAGCTTACCTGTTCGGCATGGGGCAAACTCCACAAATGTTTTGAGGTTCTCTACAGCGAGGTAGCAGGTTCCTGTAACATCAGAGAAGGGTGTGTCGTGCTCAGTCCTCCAGTAGTACCTAGGAGCACAAGCCTGGAGAGCAGAGAAAGAAGGCTCAATAAAATAGAAACTGATTGTGTTTGGAAATGTTACCTTTGCTCTAAAATATCTTTACACAGTGATGTAATCAAAACTCTATGCCTTACAGACTCAGAGATCTTGGGCCAAAACAAAAAAATCCAAGAAGACAGACAGCACTGGCAGGGCTGCACTTGCTACCTACAGTGAGAAGCTTCAATGGCCAACTCATAGTATAATATTAGCTGACGAGTCAACTAGACAAACTAAATAACCAAACCAACCAAGAAGATCACGAGGAAGTAGAATCTACCCAAAATAGATCAATTTGGCTGAATTAGCAGGCTTTATACGCTGAGCCGCTCTCACTTTTCAGGTGAGGACCCACCCTGGGTGGGTGCTGACTTCACATATCTGTGGCCACTAATGCCTGGTCTGGTCTGTCCTGAGGTTTTGATGTTGGCCTTTTAAGTTAAAGGGGTAGCCAGTGTATTAAAATGCAATTAAAACCCCCCCTATTAAAGAATTCCTGACAGCAAAGTCTTCACTAAATGTGTATGTTAGCAGCTGTTAAATTAATCAAATAGTCCCCAGCCGACTTCAGTGGAATTATGCAAATTAGCCAACCATCAATTAACTGTTCTTACCAGGACGCTGCTACCGTGGGCACGTACAGTAGCTCCAAACCACTGATGAGACTTGAACTCGACCTGAGTGTTCACGTCATTTATATAAAAATACCGGTCACCTGTAAAAACATAGAAGAGAAATATATTTTTATGACTAAATGATTTACAGCTACCACACGGTTTCATTCTCAGAAAGAAGGAGTTGAAGGAAACTTCGGTGACGTCAGGAGTTGCTATTTTAACTCTGATCGCCATGTCGTCGCTGTTTGGTTTTAGTGCTGCCTGGGCTTCATTTGAGAGTGTTCCCCACATGTTCTTGGCTTTTTACGTGGATATTTTATGGCCTTGTTCCCAGGGTCTGCAGTCTTAATCCATCCTCCATGCTATGGCAGACATCAAGCAGCTCAAAAGGACTTGGACCTTGTTGTTACTGTAACCCAAACGGCTGTATTTGATTGATCTTTTTTTAAGACGACGACCTGGCAATGATGAGGGAAGGTTTGGTGCATTGTAAGGAGAATGTGCCAAGGGTTTTAATTTTGCAACTTCAGCAACATTACACCTCCAGATTTTGCTTTTTCAGTGACATTCTGTTAAAATAGTTAATTCTGGAAAAATAAGACAGTAATCTTCCAAATTCTTCTGGTCCACAAAACTTAACTCTTGAGTCAGGTGAGCCAAGCTGCCTTCATGTCCCGCAGAGCACAGTAAAAACCAGTTTCTAACTTGGAAAATCACTTTACCGATAAAGGTTGTTGAGATAAGACAGAAATTTCTTTCGCATGCATGCTTTTTTTGTCTCTCACTCGCTGACACACACACACACACACACACACACACACACACACACACACACACACACACACAGAGTCGCATTAGCAGTCAAACAAAGGGGCCACCTCAGTGCCACAAAAGTGGTGATTTTATTCCCAGACAGGATGCCACACTTTTATTCTAG
>VOQJ01042469.1:0-14562 GCA_015052665.1 Apistogramma diplotaenia | reverse complement strand
GTAATTAATCAAAGACCCAGACAAAGTTTTAATTCATTTGAAACTTTGACTCTTAGCCTTTTCCAGCCTAACTGGAAAATTCAAAAACCTCTTTTATTTATTATCATCTATCATCCACCTGGTCCTCACTCAGAGTTTGTCTGATTTCTCAGACTTTTTGTCTGATTTAGTGCTCAGTTCAGATAAAATCATTATAGCGGGTAACTTTTACATCCATGTAGATGCTGAAAATGACTCAAAACTGCATTTAATCTATTAATAGACTCAGTTGGCTTCTCTCAGAAGGTAAACGAGCCCACCCACCATTGTAACCACACTCTGGATCTTGTCCTGACATATGGCATAGAAACTGAAGAGGTGAGTTCACTCCAGAGCCAGTGCAGATGGGCAGATACCAGCTCACTCTGGATCAGTGCTGGAGGCGAACGCCGGCCCCAGTTTGCAGAGTGAAATCTTAGACAGCTGACCCTGCTTATTTTCCTTGTCCAAGAGAAATGTGTGTGACTGTAGTTTCTGCTGACATGATTCAGTTCAAAGACAAGATCACAGGATTGCTGAGGCGCTTTGAGCTGCGCTTTCAGGTCTTTGGTGAACTTGAGTTTGCAGTTTTTCACTCGTCATTCACAGTTTGGGCTTCAGAGAGCTTCAGGTCGACATCGAAGTTGGAATAAGTGATTTTCAGTGTGCAGATGTTTAGGACTACGTACATTTGTGAACAAGGTTTCTCTGTAGTGAGCATCACTAAAACAAAGCTGTGCTCAAAGCAAAACGTTTCAGTCATAAATTAACATCCACATTGTTCACTTCTAGATACCTGCGACCAAATGTTTTGTGCCTCTGCAGAGATCTGTGTGTTGTAAATTATAAACTGAGGCATAATATTATTGAAATAGCTCTTATATTTCTTAAGAAGTTTCAGGTTTTTAACAATGTTTTGTAAAAAGAAAGCTCATTAAATGTGAGCAGAATGTGTTTGAACCTCTTTATAGTCGTAGCATATTAAAGTATAAATATTTTTGCTGTTTTCGATTTTTCCGCTCCACCACACTGTTTGTGGCCCCTGAACTAAAATGAGTTTGACACCTCTGCCTTAAACAGGAGACATTTTCATTTCACAGCAGGAAAATACAGCGTAATAATGACAACTGGACTCCAGAGCCGGTTTCAGCCTGCTGTGTTCAGATAGACAAATAACATCAAAGATCAACTGACGCTTGAATCCTGGTTCAGAGGCTGAATGAAAAACCAAAATGATATTTCTTTGTGGTCACAGGTATGACAGCAGAGGATGCCGGGTGTGGTGGTGCAGGTGATTACTGTGTAAACTGGGATAACAAATACATTTTACAAGTACAAGTAGTGTACAGTGTGGTGTCATCAGACATTTAAACAAACATTAAGGGCTGCTGCCAAACACATGACAGGATCAACATGTTAAAATAGCAACACCAAGACGAGCTAACAGTTTACTCACAAAATGTCACGTGTCATTTCGACTGTAAGCTCCCTGTTATGCCAAAAAGTATTTGCACTTATTGTGACGCCTGTTTCTGGACCCACGATACATTTAGTTGATCTTTTTTGGACATTATTTTTTCCACTAATGTTAACGTACCAAATATGACATTAGCTTACCCCACAGATAGCTTACCTGTAGTTAGCAACATTAAGCATTATTTGTTAATGGTTATTTGAAGCAGGTAAATATATTTAGAAGAAATATTGTTATGAATGCAGCCTTTTTATACATATTTTCGCTGTTGGGGTCCAACTAATGTTAAAAACTCAACACCTAAAACCAACGAAAAGACGCTTCTTTGAGATTTATTCGCATTTGGCAAATTAGGAGTTGGTCCATCCATCATGACCATGTTCAAATTTTCAGCAGCACAGTCAGCACTTTCAGACAAATCAAAAGAAAAAAACCTCCTCTGTCAAATGACTTATTCTAAGCCACACATGCAGAGTTCATAGCATCATAATTTATCGCTGAAACGTTGATTTGTTTACTCTCAGGTTATGTGATAGGGAAAGGTCCATAACGCTTTCCTGAAGGTTCTAGTAAACAGGCCTTTTTACAGCAGTGGAACGAAAGCAGCCTCAGACTTTTAGTGGTGGAAAGAGAGAAAAGAGAGTCTGGTACATATTGCTGCCTCGAGTTGGGCAGCTTTAAGTACGTCCACAAAAGAAAAAGTAACGCTGTGTAACAAAAATGATACATGACTGACTGACTGACTGACTGACTGACTGACTGACTGACGGATGGACGGACGGACGGCCAGCCCCACCCACCACCTCTGCTTTTAACAACCCAGGTCAGTTATTATGCCCTTCATTCGCACTATAACGTCACGGTGCTGCCCAACAATTAAACATAAAGGTGAATTTTTGGTAGTTTAAATAACAAGTGAGACCTTGAAGAATTGCAAAAGTCAATTTCAGAGTTTTGTCTTGGATTGATTTTCTCTTTAGTTTTCACCCACGATTGTAAAAAAGTTGTTGGCCGTAAACGGTGACGTCACATCAGAAACTACAATCACGGGGCAGCTGTTGCGTCCAGCGATTAACTTTCAGAATAAAAGCAGAAAATCTGTTATTGATGTAAAGGTGTTGGAGATTTGCGCAACTACAAAAACAACATGCCTAGTAAGAATGAAGGAGCTATGGACAACAGCTTATGCCACACAAGTACGCAGAGAGATAACAGAGCGATGACTTGCTTCTCAGGCAAAGTCTGATTGCGGCAGGAAGCTGCTGCTGTCGTTGCTGCAGTGAGCTTGATTTGTCGCCGCTCAGCTGCAGGTTCCTCTCAGTGTGTCCGTTTCTGCGTGTGTCTGTGTGCGCTACAGAGAACCAGCGGCGCTTCTTCAGCTCGCTGTTGGATTAACTTGCAGCAGTTCTCTCATCGGATTCACTGCGGTACGAAACAATTCTGAAAATGATTTCAAATGTCAGAGGCGGCAATTTAGACCAAAACTTTATTAACATAGCCATCCGCAGTTAAAGGATTCCAAGATATCAGATGTGTTTATTAATATTATTATGGCACTAATACAAAATACATAAAATAAATTGATAAATGTTTGCAGCGATGTTTGTAGCATTTATTTGTAGCACATTTCAAACATAGGCGTTATTCAAAACTCAACAGTTTTAACTCAAAGCAGATTGTAGTGATGATTAAGCATCACAGAAGTGCTCTGTGCTTTTTTCCAGGCTCAGCATGCTTGATTCAGCAGTTCCCTTTGGGTGGCTCGTGAAGGTTTTGATTCTTACCTTGATGCTGTCAGGCCCGAGCACGTGCCAGAACAGAAGGAAAGCTCAGAGACACGATAACCCGGTCTTCAGTGATGAAGCCAAAAGTAAGTGTTGTCATATTTGTCACTGATATATATTATTTTATACCAAGATGAAAGAAGAAATGTGATCTTTGATATTTGTAGGTAGTAGTTTAAAAATGATTTGCATGTGTATGTTTGGCATATTGTAATATTATGGCTGACTGCAGAGTAGGTTTTCTGGTTTTCATCTAAATTGCAGTCAAAGAAAAACTGATTAAATTACTAACTTAGAGCTGAACTTTTCTTGCCTTTATTGAATACACTGAGCAGTTACTTCTAACTGTTTTCTTATGGGTGCAGTGCATCGAAGGTACTGTATAAAGATTTAAAATAGATTTGATTTCTGACCTCTTTCAAGGACAAAAGATTGATATGAAGCTGATAATAATGATAAATAGAGCTATTTAACAGCTTTTCAGCTCACTTTAAGCTTTTTTTTAATACCTATAGCACAAAAGTCTGCCAGACCACATCTTTACATTCATACATGCTGTAGCACCATCGTGTGGAACATTTCAACTAACTATACATCAATAGAAGCTTCAGAACCCTGATTGTAATAGTATGTATTAAGGTTGAGTTCTCTGGTTTTTTGACAAAAACATTTCTTCCTAAGGAAGCCTTACATGGAAGGCTAATGTCATTATAAATCATAATTCATCTGTTTGAAAAATGCTGGTAATCTCCTGGTCAGAACTATATTTATATATACATAAAGACCACAGTGCCGGATGCGTATATGTTCCAGTGTCGGCTCCCATCCTGTAGTCTGCTGTCCTGCAGATGCTCTGACAGGGTCGTCTGCTCTGAACCTTTCGCCCCCCCCTCCTTTTCTTGTAACCAGCCATGATCTGCCCAGTTGAAATCATGTTCATCGTGGACAGTTCAGAGAAATTAAAGCCATTTGAACGTCAGCTGGAGTTCATCCTACGCTTCAGCACCAAGCTCGTGCAGCTCCACTCGGCTGGTTGGCGTCTGCGCCTGCGGCTGGCGGTTCTGCAGTACGGCAACACGGTGAGAGTGGAGCACAACTTCAGAGACTGGCAGGACCTGGACGTCTTCCAGAGCAGGGTGGCCTCCATGACCTTCATTGGCAGTGGAACCGATTCTGCTTATGCCATCACTAATGCCACCAAAGTGTTCACCCGTGAAACATCCTCGAGCAGCCTGAGGGTGGCGCTGTTGCTGACAGCTGGAGCCGATCACCCACTCGGCCGTAGTGCTGCGACAGCTGCTGCTGAGGCCAGACAGCACAACATCAGGGTGTTCACCATCAGGCTGACCAGAGCACCCGGGGGGGACACCATGAGAGCAAAGCTACCCCCTATCACCAGCGCCCCCCAACAGCAGCATGTCTTCAGCCTCGCTGATAGCCAGATAGATGACAGACTCTTCAGTGAACTGGTCAGTGACCTTATTGGTGGAAACATCATAGTCAGATTAAATCTGAAGTACTTACACAGTAGGAGCATTATGTGTATTCAGACAGATTAAAGAAAGGGTAATATGACTAAATATAATATAAATAAAAATAACTTTGTAAACATACAGTTTACATACAGCCACGGGACTCTGATTAAAAGCAGCCTCACGTAAACAATGCAAGTCTGAAATCACAAATATCAATCTTTTCTTCATGTATTTTTGTATTCTTCTTTTTTCCTTTCAGAGCAAAGTTGTTAAAACGGGGGTAAGTACTGTGACACTGGTGCTGTTTAATATATAGAAGCACAGCAGTAAATCTGGCCTTGAAAAAAGGGTGAAATTGTATAAACTGTGTTACACAATGTTTGGTTTTGCTGGTTTTTCTTTATTTCAGTGCCCACAGCCAAAGACCTGCCTCTGTGAGAAAGGGAAGAGGGGTCACCCTGGAAGCCCAGTAAGTCTCTTATAGAATGTTTTTTAAAGAAGTGCCAAAATACCTGAAATGTGGTAACATCTGCCATTAATACTGAAATTCAACAAATTTGCACCCTACAAGTTTATCAAAGGTATTTCCAACAGCATACTGTTAACGTATTGTATATTTTAGTTCCCGTCTCATTTAAAGTAGTTCTGTTGTGCTCCTGCCATGCATCATCTGCAAACTCATCAAAAACCACAAGGAGACACACCGGTAAGTAGGGCACGTTGTGAGTAATGATGGTTAGTGTGGCCAACAGCATAAGGTGCCCTCTGAGTGGGCATGCACCCACACGCTGGTGCGCACCACAGTTCAGGTCATTTGCAAGTTCTGAGTCAAAAAGGTTCCTGCCGACACAGCATTTCACAAACAGTAACTGTGCACATTTCTGGGTGTGAAAGGTCGAAGGTCAGCACTGAGCTTACTCTTTCAGTTTGCTGTCACTTCAAATTCAGATTGACTCCTCGAGCACGTTAGTTAGTTTTAGGTGCATTTGTCCAGCATGAGGTTGTGGTTGAAGAGTCCTATGATCTGGAAAAGGAGAATTCCTCAGACTTTCTGCTTAACAGTTTGAATGTGGATATTACTCATGTGGGTCTGAAACGACGTCATTCTAAAGGGGGACTACGAAAAAAGCTTCTTATACAGAGATCCCTCGCTACCTCGTTAGCGTTTTTCAATTTTCAATAAATATTAGTGGAAGATCTTATAAGTGCTTATACGTGTAAGAGCACTGTTTCGTGGGTTCTTCACATGCATTGTACGTGTTGTACAGTAATGTATATATTTGATTCATTTTGCATTAAAAAAAATCACCAAATGTATAAACATATATTAAAAATATTAATCCTAACACTAAAAGAATATTAACCAGAGACGCCACTTGTCAACGTGAGATTGTAAACAATGACTGATGGAAAGTGACCAACCAGAGAACGCTGCTCTGTATACCAGTCACTGATTGGCTCAGTAACGTCACATCTTGTTTTCTTTTGTTGGCGCTCAGCTGCCCCTCTATTAAGGTTATTAAGGGAATGAGAAAGTGTTATGAAGTGTATAAGTGTGTGGGGAGGGTTTATAAAAACCTGAAATAGTGTATAAATATTAAAATAAATATAGTTAAAGCTTTCAGCATCTCTGAATTTAAATGAATTCACGATGACTTTGAAATGCTGAACATAAACAAAGCCAGTTGAGTTATACTCCAATATTCAGGATGGAAAACAAGAGCAGTAATAAACAGGATAATGTGAACTACTTGTCAGTCACGTGAACAGTAAAATACTGTATTTCTGTGAATGTTGAAGACCATCGTCTCCTTTCCTTTCAGAAAGGATGCTCCAGTGTATCGTGCCAAAGGAGGCAATAAAGAAAGCACAAAAGGAACTAGTAGTTAAAAAATTCCACCAGCTCTGACCATGGCTGCCAGTCAGAAAGCTTATTGAGAGGGAAAAACAAGGCCCGGTCAATGTTATCATCCTCTGTCGTTCATTAATGTTTCCTTTGCAAACTGTACAGTAAATACATAAAGTAACAGTATTCTACAGTGGTTCTGTCTGCTGGCTTCAGAACTTACAGTCACTTCCTGAGCCACACAGAATCCAGCCACCTCCGGGCTGGCGTCCTCCATCGGCAGGTGTTGCAGGTGAGGTAGCTGTTGCACGAGGGGCCCTCATAAAGAAGAAAGGCTTAAGGATGGAGGATCATGGATTATCAAACTGGTACAGCTTTATATTATACAGAGGTTACAGAGGAGTCGGAATGACACTGGACAGGTATATAGGAAAAATTTACAAACCAAAAATTAGGTTCAGCATTCCCAATCTGCACACTCTTTTTCTAGGGGAGCCCAGGTCAGTCAGGGTCTGATGGAGCTCCAGGTTCAAAGGGATCTCAGGTAAGTCTCTGTTGTTCCTTAATTCATCACTAGTGAGACAAACGATCCACAAAATGTTGTTTGATGTGTTGTTTCACCTGGGCTTCCTGTAGGGAGAGCCTGGCATTAATGGAAATCCAGGAACTGAAGGCCTTGAGGTAATCAAGCATTTTCTCAATCATGTGAAATGTGAAAGAAATATTTTGGCAGATTTCTTGGGTTACTTCCTAAGAATAAAATATGGTCTGAGCGTTCAGCAAAGTGAAAATAAAATAAAAAGCAGACAAACTAGCACCTGTACAGCTTACTCTCTGTTTTTGGACGTTACACAGAAATGTCAGTTTGTTGGAAATGAAAACTATAATAATACAATTATGCATCCAGATTGTGGTGTTACTGAGTTGTTATGCCTGTCACGTCTCTGCGACAGGCCCCTGTGTGGATATTTTTTGGAGCTCTCGTTGCCTAATTGAACCCCAGCCTGTGCCAACAAACCACTCTATAAGGCACTCACCCAAAAATACATTTGTATAGTCGTTGTCAACAAGTTCCCTCGCATTTACCACAAATGACAATAGACCAAGGTCAGGAAGCACAAGTGATTTATTTCCCAGCAGCCCCTTCACCTGCAGACAGTGTTTAAACAATATACACAGCTATTCTGGAACTGAGTGAGAGGGACCGGCCGGCAGCATAAACAAGGAAACACACAGCAGGCTTATGCATCGCATTGTTCATACATTGTTAAGCTTTAGCCAGTTGATTCTGTCCATGTCCAGTGTATAATAAGAGAAAGTTTAACTTCATTGGTAATTTACCCCAGAAGTAATCATGAAACTGCAATAAAAATAAAATAAATGATCCTACAAACATTATCATGTCTGGAAAATTCTTTATCAGTTAATAACTAAAACCATCTTCCTCATAAAACATATGAACTGAGTCCATCTTTTGAATATATAAACCAACATATCCTTATCACATACGTTGATATTGGCTGCTTGAATGACAGCAGCATGAGTTTGCTGCACTGTCTTCTGTCAGAAAATATTAATATAAACTTTACGTTTCTACAGGGAAGACCTGGAGGCAAAGGGCCAAAGGTATGTAAGATTTCTTCTTCTTAAATTCGTTTTTGTTTAATAATCATCCCCACTATTAATGCCAGGTGTAGAAATATCATAAAGATAAACATTTAACCAAGTCAGTTTCATCCCTCTGTGAGTGGGTCAGTATGACTCTCAGTTTCTGGCAGAGCTTCAGTGTCAGACAGCTGGACTGGCTCACGACTACATCGTGAAGTTGTTTGCTTGTATTTTCCAGGGAGAACAGGGAGAATGTGGCTGTGCTGGTGAAAAAGGGGAACAAGTAGGCTTCATGGTTCTTTTCATTTATTTCATTGCCATCATCATTGTTGGCTGCACAGGCATACAGTGATATTATATTATTTCTCCTTAGGGTCATGAGGGACCTGCTGGCCCTGGAGGCTCCAGAGGAGTGCAGGTGAATTGTAGCCTTTTATTTCATTAACTGCTGCACACAATGGCTGCTTCATCTTCCTTTAAGCTGGCAGTCATGTGAACCCATTCCATGAAGCTCTCTATGCACTGTTCTAGAGCTACTCTGAAGGCCACTTGAAGCTTGAAGGTCTGTAATGATTGACTGTAGAAGGTCTGTGACTTCTGCACGCTGTGCACCTCGGGCCTGATTTAGACTGAAGCTGTGTGAGCCTACGATGTGGCCAACATCGGTACCAGCATTTATGCTTGTTCAAGGTGCATGATGGGTTAATTACCACGTGGTTGTTACATGTGGTGGCAGCTGATAGAAACAAATAAAACGCCTGGACTTTTTTCACTCCTGGGTCCATGTTCGTTATTGTGGTCAGTTTATATTCTCTCACGTCCACTCCAATAGTTTCAGCAAACTTTCTCCTGGGATTTACTGATATTTGTGAGTCCTTATACTGATGCAATGATTATTATGCCTTATACTGAGACGATGATTGATATTTTCTGAAACTATAAAACTGCAGCAATGAAAAAGTAGCTGCAAATACACAGGAAGGATCGATGGTGCTGAAAAGGTCCACTGTCGTCGCAGACTGAGGCGAACCGCTGTGCATTTACATTTCTCAGGAGTTGCACTTCAGGTTACACTGAAGGTCATAAGATATTGTTCCGGCTGAAGCATGAATCCCCAGTCGGCGTCCGCTGACCACACTCATTTTATGTAGCTGAGTTTCTGTCATTTGTTATAATCCCACTAACAGCTGACTGTGGAATATGCGACCCATTCTTTCACAAATGTTTGTAGCAGCAGGGTGCATGCCTGGGTGCTTTATTTTATACACCTGTGGCCATGGGAGAGACTGGAACACCTGAGTTCAATTATTTGGATGGTGAGTGAACACTTTTGGCAGTATAGTATATGCCAATTTAAATGTTTGAATATTGCCTTTGAGAACACTGACATTTTTTTTTACCACAGACATTTTAGTTCACCTTAGGAAGAAAAGCACAGATGTAGAAATATTATAAATAACTATTCTGAACTTGCTACTCTGTAGCATATCAGGAGCTTCCCTAACTGGAAAATACATACTGTATGATAACTGTATCATTGAAATCACATGAATAAGTCTCATAAATGTGCATGCACTGTTTTACAGATATAGTAAAATAATATAATTTATATTAAAATAAATTGATTTTATTATTTTTTAATTTACAACTATCTGTACAACCTAATTTAAAACAAGCAAATAGTGTAACGTCATGGAGTTTCTTGTGAGTCATTTCAGTGTCATAAATTTATCTCTTTACATTTGGGTTTCTTGTCTAACAGAAGTTTGTGGTTTGTTTTGTATATTATTCATCAAGTCCTTGTGTTTTCCTGCCTCCTTTAGTCTCTGGCTATGTGTTTTTCTTTTTGTCCTATTGTGTCAAATCCATTACGATTCCACCTTCCTGTTATCTCTCTTCCTGTTTTATTTTGGTAGTGTTGCTCTCTCCCTCTTGTGTTGCATTTTGCTTGCCCATTTTGTGTCTCCAGCTCTCTTTCCCACCTGTTCCCACTTCCCTCATTACCTCTTGTATTTACTGTCTCCATCTCCCCTTGTTGTACCTCCCTAGTGTTTCCCAGTGATTCTGATCATTACCATACACATGTGCAGTGTTGCCCAGTTAGTATTGTCAGGGAATTGGACCCAAGTGCAGGACACGTAACACAAAAGCTTAACTAAAACAGCTTTATTTGCTGAAACTCATAAGCTCAAGAAAAAAAACAACTGAATCTCCATACGGCTGAAACCGAAAGGCAGAAACTCCAAGCCAGGGAGAAATGGCAAAACAAAACTAAAACACTGACACTTGAGTGCAATCACCCACCGCCGTCTTCCCCTGGTGTGCATTTGGGTCCTCCTTTTGACCACAGCTGGAAGACGGACAGAGGGACAGGAATGAGTGCAGGAGTGGGCCTGTCCATGGTATAGCAGGTAGAGGTACAGAGGCAGGCCTGCCCGTGGCCACCTCTGCCCATGGGAACAGAACAGGTGTGGGTGCTGAAGGCTTTTCGGCCTCCAAGCTCTTAATATCCACAGCCTCTAAAAGTCCAAAAGTTTCTGTGGTCGATGCTTCAGCTCCAGTCACAGTTGTTTGGAATGCAGACTTGGTTTGCGGAGGCTTTTCCAAAGGCACCAGGGGAGAAACTGAAGCATCATCAAAATGAGTCAGTTACTTAACAAAGTCCCCAATTAAAGCAGGCAGAGCATCCAGGAGCCATGAGTGAGCTGACACCTACGAGCTATGGCTTCCCTATAACTTTCCCCAGAATGTTCAAGGCACTGATCACATAGTTCAAAGTTACAGTCTGACCTTGACTCCTCAGGGGAAACAGTCCTTGTATCAAAAGGTTCTATTATAGACCGTGAATGAGGTGTAGAAAAGAAATTCACCTCACTTACATCTGAATGAGAAGTCTCTGACGGCTGGGTGACAGAAACCCAGGGCGAACAGACAGAGACGAGTTGAAGCTGCACAAGACTCCCAGTGTTGCCAGTTGGGGCTGTGCAGAGTCCTTAATGACAGCAGATGGGGGCTGCTGTGTTCGCTGCTGAAAACCACGCTCCCTGCCCACAGAAGCGGGCTGTGACAGCAGCGATGACGGAATTCGCATCGTTATACCACTTGACTCTGGATGTGCTTCTCTCCATTGTTGCCAGGAGCCTGGTCTCCTGCCCTTGGAAGCAGGCTGAGGCAGCAGCGAAGTGGAAGTGCTGGGTAGCCAGGGACCCTTCTATCCCAGAATCCTCAAAAATGCTTCCTCTGGAATCATCCCACTTGGCTCTGGAGAAAAATCCCTCTGCTGCTGATGGGACTTCCTCTTCCTCCATTGCTAAACCGACTGCAGAGGAGGAGAGGGGTGAGGGAGCGGCTGGAGCCAGAAGGAGTCCGCCCAGTCTGAGTACCTGCAGCTTAGACAGGGGAGGTGAGCGGCATTGCCGGGGGCTTTTCCAACAAGCCAGTCCCCCCAGAGCCAGGCGAGTGCCGCCGTACTTTTCCATGTCCGGATGTGGTGGCGTCATTCTGTCAGGGTACGGCTGTGTGGCAGGGGAATTGGACCCAAGTGCAGGACACGTAACACAAGAACGTAACTAAAACAGCTTTATTTGCTGAAACGAGGGGATCAGGAACAGGTGGAAACATGGCTGGGAGAACTGGTGAACACAATCACAATGATGAGACAGGGAGGAAGCAAACCGGAATACACTGCACAAAGACCAAGAAACTACCAAAGTAAAACAGGGGATAACCAGACGGAGACAAACATGTGAACTTGACACACCACAGAGGAGATAACACATGGACACACACACCCAAGGCCATGACAAAAGTATAAAACACACACAAGAACATAGACACAGGCAAGACAGGAACACAAGTAAGTACCTGTTTGTTCAGGTGTGCATAGATTTTGAACCAGTTACTCTTTTTTGTGGCGTGATGAAGAACAAAAACCCAGAAAAGGTACAAATGCTACAAAGGTGGTGACGGCATCAGAACACTTTTGCCTGATGGTGTCTGTTTCAGATGTGGGTGAATGCTTCTGTATCTTACTGTTGAAAAATGACCATAAAACCCACCCAGTGATAAGTTAAAATGTAACAACTATACGCGTAACACCTATAAGTGTTACATTTTAATATTTTAACTTTCTGATGCTGAGTTACTGTCAGTATGCCAAAACTTGAGCAAGACTGGGAACAGATTAGGCTTCAAAACCTTCAAGAACTCAAGTACTGTATACGTTTCCACAGTAGAACAGGTTCTACACTGTTTATGCAATGTGTTGTGTCAAATTTAGATTGAGTTCATATTTTCCCCATCAGCAGGCCTGAGATTTGAAAAACTCCCCAAAGCTTCCCTTTTACTTCTGCCTAATCAAAACTGTAAAGTACATGTAAATAACAGCTGTATAAGTCAGCAAAGCTGATGTTATATTACATATCTTCTATTAATTCTCAGCTGTAGTTCTACTAAATCTGATGCAAAACAAACAAAATAAAACCAAGCAATATTGCACCAATTTCAGTCATATTATTACAAGGTGGGCTGTTCAATTTTCAGCATGATGTAACAAATCAACTGAGGTAAAATTACAGAATTCATATCACTCGCAGTCTGTGTAGTACAGGGTTGTTTGGTCTAGCTTTAGGGTTGTACAGGGTTGTTTGGTTGGTTTCGTCTCCTTCCATTCATTCATTTAAAGCTAGACCAAAGTGAAACCCTGGGATAGTTTGTAGCATTGCGTCAGAAGTCTTTTCATCCATTGAGCAGCAGTGATTGTGAACCTGTGCTCACTGGCAATTTATGTCAAAGTACATAGCTGTTTGTCAAAACCAAAGAGCAAATAAATATAAACCATGTGTTAATTCAGCTGGGTTTGTTTTAGTAAGGGTATTTCAGAACTTAGAGCTTAAAAATTATTGTTCAAATGTGTACCTATATTGATCTGAAGTAGCAAACCAGAGAAATGGTAGGTGTACCTCCTGAAACAGACATGTTTTGGTTGTGTGGTCAGATTGGAAGATTCCTGTGTTCTGCACATCCTCACTGAAACAATCAGTGTCATTTCATCTCCTGCTCTGCACTTGTGGAATGTGAGCTGTGGATTAGGTCTTATCCCCCTCTTAGTGTAGCCTTACTAAGCAGGAAAAGCTTGTGATTATTTATTTGCAGTCTGTCGAGCAGACATTGTCCCAGAGGATTAGGATTTGGGCATATATTATCTATTCCCACTCTCTTTAAATGTTGCTCCATTAGGCATCAGTAGATGTTGGAGGGGATTTTTACAAATAATGGCAAAAGCCATACAACAGTTGGTAGCTGTCAGGTTAGGGTAGCCAGTAATTAAGTGTTCAGATACCATATTTAATACATAAATGTCATGTCTTAAGTCTGTACAATTTGAAATCTCACCACGTATCAACTGTGTCATCAGTGGTGAGATTTCCTCTTTTGGCCGGCTTATTATCCCAGAGTATTTGACAACTGGCAGGGCATACAGTAGGTGTTAAATGCCCGAACTGTGTTCTTCCCACTTAGCTGACTCTGCCTTACTCTCTGCAAGTATTTGGAGGCTTTAGCTTTCCTAGCAGCCTCTTCGTGGTTGCCATTTGCCTTCCCCCTCCACCTTCCAAGGTACTTGTAGCTGTCTTCAATGTCTGCAATGTTGACTACCTTCCCTCTCTTTGTTACCATCCAACTACACATCTCCACTTTGAGTAACATTCCATTGTCATTGCTGTACATCCTAGTGGTGTGGATCAGTGACTCGATATCTTGTTCACTGGCATACAGCTTGATGTCATCCATGTAACGTAAGTGGCTGATGTTTGTGCCATCTGGCTTCGGAGGTTCAGGCCTGTACAGAACAGCAGTGGGAACTTGTTCAGTTGACTCTCAGGGTCCAGTTTATCTTGTAGCGTTCCAGGCTATCTGTGATGTCAGATAACATCACAACTGTTATCAAGAAGGCTCAGCAGAGACTTCACTTTCTGAGGGTCCTCAGGAAGAATGACTTGGACTCAAATCTGCTGCTGACCTTCTACCGTTCATCCATCGAGAGCCTGCTGAAGTACTGTATCACAGTATGGTACGGCAGCTGCACTCAGGCAGACAGAGAGAGGCTTCAGAGGGTAGTCAAGACAGCACAGAGGATCGTTGGCTGCCCTCTCCCCTCCCTGATGGACATCTACACCTCCCGCTGCCTCAGCAGAGCCAAGAACATCATTAAGGACAGCTCACACCCTGGCTTTGACCTGTTTGACCTGCTGTCCTCTGGCAGGCGCTACAGGTGCATCAAAGCCAGAACAAACAGACTCAAGAACAGTTTCTTTCCCACAGCAATAACCACCCTGAACTCTCACACACACTAACTGT
>VOQJ01042468.1:0-10842 GCA_015052665.1 Apistogramma diplotaenia | reverse complement strand
TTTTGTCTTATTTCTCAAATCCGCGCTTGTGTGTGTGTGTGTGTGTGTGTGTGTGTGTGTGTGTGTGTGTGTGTGTGTGTGTGTGTGTGTGTGTGTGTGTGTGTGTGTGTGTGTGTGTCTGGGGGAGATCAGAGACTGAGGATGTTTGTGTGTGTGTGTGTGTGTAGACATGCATGTGTGTGGCAGGTGTTTGTCTTTAAAATCGGGGGCTTTAAATGACACACAACTGTATTAATACGTGGACGAGATTGACGCCACAAACCTCGTGCATGTGCACACCTTCAGCACGTGCACGTTAGCATTTCCACACACACACACACTCCGATCAATCACCCCGCACATGTTGCAGGACAGCGTTTTGTTTTGAGAGGAAGAGGGGTTAATTATTTACATTCTTCAATCAGAAACACCCCCCCCCCCCACACACACACACACACACACACTCTAAAGCTTCTTTTTTTATCCTGCACTCCAACATCACGAGTCCATAGGGTCTACACTTAAAAAAGGAACATGAGGGACGGGTTTCCATAAAATCAAAGAGCTGCTTTGGGGGTGTTCCATGCTTGGAAAATCTTTTTTTTTACTGCGGCTCTTAATTCACAAGTAATAAATGTTTATCTTGCTGATCCACTGTGGGAGAAGTTTGGAGAATTTTGAAAGGGATTTTTTCTGCCACGGCGCCAAATTATTCTCTCCCTCGCTTTTACTTTTTAGAGTGTAAGCTAATGGTGGAGAGAACAAGGGGGATGAAGAGGAGATGAGGGGGTTAAAGTCCCGGGGAGGCTCAATGGAGACCAGCTGTAGGTTACTGGGCAAAGGCCAGGGGAACGTTCCGGATGGATAGAACGAGCACGACATACCCCTAGGAGAGAAAACTGAAGATTCGATTTTACAAAGAGAACAGGAGAAGTGGGAAACACTGGGAATGCAGAAAGATTTAAAAGAAAAGAGGCAAGTAAAAGCTGCTAAATTCTAGTGTTGTGGTTTCTAGTCTGTAGTCTGTTATACTACACGCCTACCCTGCATGTCTCGTCCTCCAATGCAACATAATGACAGTACCTGCATCTACACACACCTTGGTGTCAGTGCCTTGGCAGTACTGCAGTACTGGAGACATACAAAGTCTGCAGCAGGAGGTTGGAGTGGTAGTTGTGTCAGATGTTACTGGTTCCCATCCTGTTGCAGACTTTTTCACTTGCTGATGTGATTTACTTTCACTTGCTGCTTTGAGCACTGATAACCACCTGACAGGGTTTCTGCTACCAGGTAATCTGTGCAGTCACAAGGTTGTCCTACTTTTGAGGGTCCAGCTCTGGGTGCAACTGCTTGCAACAAGCATCTAAATGCAAAATAAATAATAATTCAGCGCAATCATTGGGCAACCATGCAAGCAGGTGACTTTTGGTTATTTTTAGTTTAGTGTGACTGAGCCGTTGGGCGCTAAAAATGACTTGGTTTGGTTTCGAAAAAGATTATGACTTGCAGTAAAAAAGCCCTTTGACACACTGAAACATGTTGAATCCATAATAGACAGAGAGCTATGCAAAAGGAAATCTATGTAATGAGGAACCATATATTGACTTAAGACCACATCACATAATGAGCCATGTGTTTGGTGGAACCATTAATTTTAATGATCTGATGTTTTCACACAACACAGTGGTTTAGGAAGTTCTTTAAAGAGATTGTATATAATGCAGTAAGCAGGGGCGGATCTAGAAAAGTATTTTTGGGGTGGCAAGAGGGGGGCAGGAGTGTTTGAGGGGTGGCAACATACCCTTTAGAATTATAAGCTTCCATCTGCATTTTTGACAAAAGTGACTACCGTATTTTTCGGTCTATATGTCGCTCCGGAGTATTGGTCAAAGCAGCCAAAACTGCATAATAATTAAGAAAAAAAAATATTAGACGCACTTTTTGGGGAAATTTACTTGATAAAATCCGAGACAAACAGATTTTTATCATCGTAAAGTCAGCATCGCATCTATCGCAGCTCGGCGCTTTCATTTTTCATCTCCTGATAGATAATTTCCTCCCGTGTCTTCTTTCCTCTGGACTCCCGGCTCCTCATTTCCAAACATGTCCGTCTGTTGTCGCTCTGACGTAATCTCGTGCTGCGTTCAGAGCAGTCGGACATTGGAGTTGCGTGCGCGTAAAAAACAGATTGTCCATAACTTATTCGTTGCTACCAATTGGGGTGGCAACATGGGTGGCAAGGCTGTCTTTTACCCCCGGTAGATCCGCCCATGGCAGTAAGTTATAATGGCATTAATCATTTTATGTATGATGCCGTATTTCCCATGTAAGGAAGCCAAGGAAACACACATTGTCCAGTATCAAAGTGCTGCATTTTGATGTGATTGACAAATGCTCTTGTTTTTCAGCAGCTACTATTACGCCTTTAACTGTGTTTGACACAGTTAGAACAGCTGAAGACAGGAAGGAGACCCCTCAGACGGTTGCATCAGGAAGGGCATCCAGGGCAAAAATATGTGACAAATCAATCAATCTATGCTGAAAGAAACCTTACTGTTACACACTGGAGTAAACCACCGAGCCTCAGCAAAAGGAGTTTGAATCTCGCTGACCTTGACCTCAAAGGAAAACTACAGGACCTGTGTGTTACCTCATGACTGAGATGGACACCATCCAAATCAGCTGAAACATCAGTCGTTATACATTTTTATATCACCAAAATGAAAACATGCCCATTCCAGCAACCAGAGCAACACACGGTGTAACTTTTCTGTGACGTCAGTAAAGTATGTCTTAGCTATTTGGCTAGCAGACGATCTATGGTGAACTTAAAGCATGCTGTAAATAAATGAAAGAGTGAAAATGTGGTGCTTCCAGGACATAGCCTGCTTTAATCAACCAGGAAAGTCAGACTTTAAGCTTAGCTAGCTAACTCAGTCGCCACCCGCTGGCCATTAACTTCAGCTTCACCTTTCACACTTTCTGTCCTTCACACCATGGTGGTAATGAGCCAAGAAGCTGCAAAGCTGCAGGAAAAAGTAGGAATTACATCAGCGTTAAAATGCAGGATTACTAAAGAAAACTGAATTTTTACAAAGTGATTTCATAAACTGAATTAATTTTATTTTGCACTGCAAGAACTTGCAAGGTGTTTTTTCCCTTCCTGGAGGCACATTCCAGTCTGGGCTAACAACTTGCATCTCAGCAGCCATTACATAAGTGCTGCCAAAAAACCAGGAAACGCAGAAGTCGAAGGTCAGCCCTACTGCTCTCAGCCAGCAGCAGCAGCAGCAGCAGCAGCATGTGGCAGCATGTTCAGTTTAAAAGGATTGTGGATATCTAAATAAACACCTATCAGGTCGGTTCACCAAAGACAGATTTATTCTGAGGGCGCCTAATTTTCTGATTGTTTTGGCCATCAGTAGTGACGGATCACGAAAAACCACTGCACATTTTATTAGCCACAGCTTCACGGAGAGGAAAAATAGATCATTATATCTGCAGTCTTTACTAATGATGGCAGTTTTTAAACGTTTCTATTTAATAGAAGGTGATAAGTCAAGAGTTTCCATTGGAGGTACGGTGAGGTGGGACAAGAACTTTCATAGTCTTGGACCCCTGCCTGCACACCACATTAAGCAGCTATGTTTGTGTTGTGTGGGCTGTTGCCAGCTCAGATATAAGCCATATGAGTGTTCAGCAGCCAGCAGCGTTGCCGAGCACCGATCTCTCAGTGGAGCGCTGCTGCCACCATGTGTTGGACTTCTGAAAGTCACGATTACTCGAGTCAAACAGCCTCCATGCAGATATTCGCTTTTCATTTCAAGCTGTCCATCAGTATCGTTCACAATTTCCCAGAGTGGGAATATGCTGCTGATGGGGGCCACACCTTCAGGTAGAAGAACAACACTGAAATGGTGCAAAAACCCTGCTGACTAATCTCTGTGACACAAGTTTAAACATAAAAATCCATCATCAATCAAGCTTGTCACAGAATGCTGGAGCACTGGCTGGAAAGTCCTCTGAGAACTATTCAGTCTATGCTGCCTGGATGCTGCTCGCCATTTATTAAATCACACTCGCAGGCTTCTGGGAGTAAAGGGAACGCGGTGGCAAAGAGCCACCGAGAACCCACCAGTCACAGCTAAAAAGGATTTACAATAACTGTGAATCCAAACATGCCTCCTTTTCCCAATTTTTTGGAATATGAACAACAAACTCATCCTATTGTATCCACGTTGTGATGAAATATACAGCTTTCCTCTTTATTCTTTGTCCAAAAAGTTGACTTTTATACTCACATAACTGAATCAGCAGTAATCATTTTTTATGCCTGTTGGAGTAATATCTCATGTACTGCAGTTTAATTATTTTTTTACACATAAATTACATAGTCAGAAGTAAATAAGATGGGCGAACTCTGCAAACACAGTGCAGGCCTCTCCAAACCTGAACAGTGGTGCCACCTACCGATTTTACTTTGCATTACATCATCTGATATGTTGCCTCATTGCTTCCCTGTGTAATTGTACTGCACCGATGAATAATTACTTTCATCTCTGTCATTCCCCATTTAGTCCTCAGTGTATAAATAGTCCTGTTTTCCCTTTGTGAAGACGTCTGTGGCCCGGATTCGTTCCTCGTTCAGAACGTCTCTTTGTTCTTTTGAAATATGTTTTTGGACTTGATTTTTATAAAAATTTGGCTGCCTGAGTCTATATTTGCATCCTCTCCACACCTAACATCTAATTATTCTGAAAAATGAACGTCGAGGAGACGCAGACGTTTCCACGTCCCCACACAAAAGCCAAAGGGGGGAAAAACTAAAATATTTTATTTACTTTATTGAACCAAAATTATTTGCACTCTTTTCATGTCAGCACAGTGTGAGTCTGTGCTGCAGTTTACAGTAATTCATGGCCACGCTCAGAGATTCAGTGCCATTGGTTGAAGCTTCGGTTGTGCATGAGTATGTAACCATTACCACACTGGCACATTTACAGGCATTATTCAGCTAGAAATGACCACATAATCAGATGTTAGAGTAACCTTATGAAGAGCTCGTCTTTCCCACTTGCTTCATCACTGTCTCTCTAACGCCGCTCACTTATTCTGTGGTAAAACATCACATAAAATAGTAATCAGATTTGTTCTTGTAGTATCACAGTTTTGCAAATGTGCTATAAGAAATTCCTCAGTTGCAAATCCTTTACTTGCAGTAACTACAAGACTGAAGCTTTGCATTCTTCTTATGTGATGCTTTCACCGCAGCCTCTTTCAGCTATTACCTGTTTTAGGGAGTTTCCCCCTTCAGTCTCCCTCTTTAGCAAGGAAATACTCTATAATAGGGTTTGAGTCTGAGTTTGCCCCTGATGATCGCAGTGTGTTTGGGGTCATTAACTTCCTGCAGTTTGGTTGCATCTTTCTTTACATTTACAGACTAAATGTTTCTGAGTTTATTATACTGCTGCCATCATGTGTGACATCATCAGTAAAGATTAATGAGCCTGTCCCAGAAGAAGCCATGACAGTACCTCCACTGTTTCACAGATGAGCTCGTATGTTGGGGATCAGGAGCAGATCCTTTCTTTCTCCAGACTTTAGCCTTTCCATCACCTTGGTAACAGTTCATCTTTGAAGTCTCAGTCTTGAGGTCTTCTGTGAACAGCAGATTGTGATACTTTTGCTCCTGCCCTTGTTGTTTTGGGGGGGAATTTTTACTGTCCAGGATGTTCAAACTATTGTCCTGGCTATGGTTAATGTTTGTGTGATGGCTCTGACTGATTTTCCATCTTCTCTCAGTTTCACAGCTGCTTGTTTTTCACCCACAGACAGTCTCTGGTTTTTATGTTGGTCACTCCTCTAACAGCCAGCAGGAAACACAGACGACAACTCGGCAAAGAGCCAAACAACACTGAGATCTTAAATACACACTGTAGGTAATCAGGGAAAGAGAGACAGCTGGGGAGGACAAAGGCACAGGTGAACAAAATGACTCTAATGACACGAGGAAGCAAAACTAACCACAAAGCACAGAGACTGTCAAAGTAAAACAGGAAGTGACCATTGTAGTTTTTTCTGTGCATTTTGGTTTTTAGTCCACACACACAAACTAAGTTTTTGAGAAACTGATTTTCTAAAACATTTTTGCACATAACATGTCAGCAGCGTCATTATTTGCAGGCTTCTGATTGGCCAACATTTCTGCATGTTGGGGTTACATCACCACCTGCCGCTTTGACACGCTCCTGACAACACTTTTGCACGTGTAAACAAAAGTGGGAAATTCCAGTTTCCAAAAATGTACGTATACATGTGAATATAGCTTTAATCAGTCCACTGAGCTCAGCCATCTGATTATCCCCAGAGTTCACCATGGTGATAGCTGGAGCAGATTGTTTACGGAGCAATGCCCTCCACTTTGCTCCAGCTCTGTAACCCAGGGTGCAATTTGTTCATTAGCTTACTTCAATTACAATAAAAGCTACGTCAGCTACTCTGTCAGTCAGTGTTTTTATTAGGAAGCTGTTGCCTCCCATACAATTATTCCCTAAAGGTGAAGATCAAGCTCATCAGTGTGAGATTCCTGGTAATAAAAAGCCAACATCATAGATGATGTAAAATGACTATATTTGCAGAAACAACTCGATCTGAGACAAGCCCAGTCTATCCTTAGACACACCACTGCTTTCAGCGAGCAGCCACTTACATCACTTACATCACCAACCGAGGCGAATATCATTTCCGATAACAGATACCCACTCAGGCAGTGGCTACTGACGAAGGAGATGCATTCCCTGCTGCTGGACTATTTTTGAGAAACAGAGGGAGCTTTCAAGGAGCAGTGGGTGAGAACAAGGAGAAAGAGGAAGGTACAAACTGGCACAGTTTACACGCTGAATTATACCTCCACTTCTTCCCCAAGCGGTAAACATCGAACAGAACTATTCCAGGCAGCTTCCCTTTTTTGACACTTTTACCAGAATCCCAGCCAGCAGTCAATAATGTGGCTTCGCCTAGCCTGATAAACAGTGTGAAAGGCTTTCACAGCTGCAGAAACATGCTCACACACAGCAGCAGCTTAAACAGAGAGGCTACAAACTGTTAGCAAAAGCATTATTGCAGCCTTGTCCAAGTTAGTTTGAAGAGATGTCACACACTAATGAAGAGGGTCAGCTTGTGTATGAGTGTCCAGAGTGCAGCGTGCTTTACACCACTGCATGCAATGCTTTGCACCTGCTGATGTAAGGCTTGGATGCAGCTGCTCGGTCACAGAAACCCACTCCACGAAGCTCTCTGTGCACTGTTCTTGAGCCGCATGAAGTTTTGAGGTCTGCAGCGACTCTGCAGAAAGTCGGTGACCTCTGCGCACTACGTACCTCAGTATCCACTAACCCCACTATGACCTTACGTGGTCTACAGCTGAATTGCTGTCATTGCTTCCACTTTGTTATAATCCCACTAGCAGAATATTTAGTAGAGAGGAAATTTCAGGACTGGATTTCTTGCACAGGTGGTTGGAAGTGTGATTCAGTCAGCTTAGCAATTACCATAAATAACCTCTGACCAAAGCCGCTGAAGGCTTTTTTCTGAGATTGTTTTTCAGCACTAAGCGAACAGAAGAAAACTATGTCCTCACTTCTCGAGCTGTCGCTGAAGCAGAAACAATATCCGGATGCACAAGTGGGACAGTTATACTATATGAAGGTCAGTTGTCCCTCGCAGCCACTTAAACTGGCTGTAAACCGTCGTTAACATGAAGCTGTGTTGATGCTGCATCCACAGACATTAGCTCCGACAGACCGATTTCACACCCACTGTAAGAGATGACCTGAACACATCACAGCTAGCTGCTAATCACCCTTCCACAATGCACAGCATGCTAATTAGCGAGAAGACAATGTAAGCAGTGACAAAGGCTATATATGTGGAATCTGAGGGGATGTTGTCAGTGTGTTATTGAGCCCAATAAACAAGACATGACACGTTCCTAAGCTGAAGTTAATGAAAAAAAAGATTGGCAGGAAAGTCTATTACTATACACAAGCACACTAAATCACATTGTTTAAGGTCATACACTCATTATCTGTGTTCTGGCTCTGGAACTCCAAAATGCAAGCAATCTCATGCCCCACTATGGCGCCCTAATGTGGTTAAATAAGACGCTCATTACTTTCGCGACCTGCGCGTTAACCCAAAGCTAGCAGCAAGAGATGAATATACTGTAGCTACCATGACATCACACATTTGTTTTGGCCTATGAAATATGCTGCCTTCCTTTTACTTCGTCGGGACCATGGAGCTGGGAGTGACACCTGAGTTCACCGCATTGTACAGTAGGTCGGGAAAAACTACCTGACCTGGGCAGTCTCAGGTATCCTAACCACTAAGTGTGACAACGGGGCGCTTATCAAAGACGAGCAACACAACTCTGCAGGATCGCTTGGTTGAAGAGCAGGCCTTTGGGCAAATGAAGTTCACGTGGAGGCGTCTTCATGATCTGAAGAACACCCGTCTTGATACGCAGTGATAATTTAGTTACTTTCCTTTTTATGTACTGTTGTATATGGTGTGTATTTCATTAACAGCACAGATAAAGAGAGAATACAGCTGCCTGTAATAGAGTTTTCCCAGCAAGTGTGACTCATGTGACCTGCAGCCTCCTGCTTCATCAGATAGTTATCAGTAATAATAACCTGCTGCCACTCTGTTTCCCAGCTGCTGCGCTTTGAAGGGGGCTGCCGAGCCCGCGGGGTCTTCTTCCTGCGGCAAACTGCAGCTCAAGTGAAAAGAGCTCGACTCCACGTTTTTTCAGATATGCAAAAGCATGAGTCATGGATGGAGGGGAAATTCCATGTTTAATTATTTTTCTCTCAGGAGGACATTTTAGATCCATTCTTCTTCCAGTTCTCTTCTCAGCGTGTCCTTGGCTGACTCTTTAGGTTCATCTTGCCCATAAAATATGTGTCACAAAGGACCATTCAGTATATAATACAGTCAATATCCAGCACCACTCACTGTGCAAAAGAGCAAACCTCTAAAGCACAGAAACTCACTCTTTGGTTCTTACTGAGTGTTGCATATTTCATCTGTTTATGCAAGCAGGTGGAGACGCACAGGTAAGTACAGAGCAGATGAGGCGAAGCAGCCTGCACTGCACCACCACATACAGGTGACTGAAGCTGCAGAGCAGGTGTGCCTGAGACTACAGCCACCACTCAGTGACATTTTCATTAAATGAAAGCATGTTAATAACCTTTGATGTGAGTTGTAGTTTCTTCAGCGACCAGCGAGCGGCGCTGTTCTCTTTCCACTTTTCCTGTGTGCATACTTTGTGTATATATTTTACTCTATTTAAAGGTAAATCCATGCATGCTTCACATCAGAAGAAATCATGCTGCACAATGCAGTTCAGTATCTACTGAATGTGCGTTCTTGATTAGCGTAAAACATCATCAGCAGGCACCACAGACAGCTGGCAGCAGAAAATGCACTCTTACTAAAACTGCACAGAGCCCATTAATGTAGATTTTCCCATCTAGGCCTGTTAAATATATGTATTTATGATTGTTTTTCTCTTTTTCCATTTTACGATAGACTTCTTTAATATGTCGTTCTTTAACATGCTAGCTCTTGGTGTGAATTTATTAATCAATCAACAAAAGTACAGACAGTAAATGCACACGATGGTTCTCCCTCATTTCCCATATTTCCAGTTTTTATTTTCAGTCTAAGCCGACAGAGAGGTGAGAGTGCTTTGCAGCTGGCAGAGACGTCTGACTAAAATATCCATTTATCCATTTTCAGATCCGACCACAGTGCACCGGGGCTGGACGCTGCCGCTCTGCCACAACATGTTCTGATCAGTTTTAAAACTAAAATGTCCATTTTATTTATTTATTTTTGTCTTCGTTGAGCTGTAAAATGTTTGGTGACATTCAGACATTAATATCTGAAATAAATTTAAGAGATCCCATATATGTTGGGCAGATTTTAAGAGTCTTATTTTCCTGAGAAGAGTTTGCACAGTCCTGCCACTGTGCAGCCTTCGATTTGTAGACGGTTGAGTCATAAATAGTCACCGTATGTAGCCATATTTTATTGGATCGCATCTTTGTGTGCATCCACTTTTAGCTCCTGTTTGCTTTTTCTTTCTTTCTTTTTTTTTCTCCCCAAAAAAAGATGAAGGAGAGCAGTTCAAGCAGGATGTAGACCTCTGTAATAACACTGAACACGAGCTGCTCGTCATGTTTCTGATTTCCACTCAAACCTAAAGCGGTAGAAAGCCTGCAAACCCAGCCAATTAGCACACACCTCCAGCAGCAGTCAATAGCATCATCGCCATCAGTATCATTAACTCACCGCCTGAGTGACCTCGGTGTGACCAAGGTGTGTGTGTGTGTGTGTGTGTGTGCACTGCAGCAGACTGCACTTACACACCCACAGCTTCTCCTTCTCCAAGTCGTGATTATTTGTCTGCTTAAAATTTAGAGCAGTGCATGAGTCATAGGGAGTAGCTGGTGACAGCAGAGCAGCAGAGACTGATTTCATGGGTGTAATGTTTGTACGCTTTGTTTGCTTTGCTTGAACCTCATTTTATTCTCATTTTCCAAGTCCACGAGATAACGCGTGATGGAACAATGAGTACGCCTGTAATCAAATAAAGGCAGGAGAGCCCATCCGTAATTTCCCTGTGACTCGGATACGGAATACTGATGATAATCAAGTTGGATGCTTTCCCCATCATGACTCGACTGACCTTTTCAGACGGGGAGAACCGACGACTGTAGATTCATGCATATTAAATATTTCTGTGCACCGTAACCGCTGACAGAGGCTTCTTGGTTTGTCTGTCTGTGATGT